>BGPT01000022.1:248662-260478 GCA_003297045.1 Symbiodinium sp. clade C Y103
GTTGGGCACCCTCTTTTTGTAAGAGTCCATGTTGGCCCCAGCTCATTTATACATATAAAACTGGGCTCCAACCCCTCCCCCGAAATTTCATCCTGGATACAAATGGTTGTTTCAGTTTGTGAAATCTTTAGTAATTCGAACTTGCAATGCCACGGTTTCTTGGTCTTTTGCCATGTTGGTTTGTTCCTGTCCAGGCTTTAGCGCGGTGGTGGCAAAGACACCGTATGGTCTTAGGCGCAGCACATGATGCAAAGGGCGTTTACATCTGGTGGTGTTTGTTCGTTAACAATCAGTTCCGGCTTTTGGAGAGTGGACAGACGCAAAACACCAGCGACTTCGTCCATGTCTTTGGCCAACAAGTGGAGGGTATTGGAAAGATGCTGATGTGCTTGGACCAAATGAGATCCAGCCAATACACCTCGNCTTTGGCCAACAAGTGGAGGGTATTGGAAAGATGCTGATGTGCTTGGACCAAATGAGATCCAGCCAATACACCTCGCGCATTTGGTGTATCTTCGAGGTTTTCGTAGCATGTCAGAGGCGGGGCTGTTCATGGTATTTTCGTGTTCATAGATCTTTACAGTCTTTGACTTGTTTGCCCCTCTTTTCCAGTCTTAGGTTTATTGATACTTTATTATCAGGTTTTAATTTATGTTATTTGTTTGCCCAACATCCATATGCTGGAAATTTCCTTCAACTCAGAAAGTGCTTGGCAGTCGGGGTACATAAGTAGCTTGTGGACTTCAGATCTTTGAACAGCTTCTGAATGACATACAAACCTTCAAACTAAATGGCAGCGGACCACCGTCATTCTGCCAGAGCTGGAGGTTGGTGCCATTGAAACTTTGGAGGACTGCTGGGTTTCTTTGGGTCGCCCCAATCCAGGAACAAACAACTAATATAATTATAGCAGTATGTAAATGATTGTATTAAATGTAGCATAAGCAATTAATCTCTGAAATCCGGAAATCGATTTGGTTGCTGGGTCTGTTTTTTGGGGGGTCTATTCAGTTGTCAATGCAATTTCAGAGCTGTTTCACTGGATTGGTTTGCCATTCGATGTTTCGAATACCTTGTGTTCCGAGCCATCATTGAAGGACTTGACCCAACAATGTCAAGTTGATGCTGAGAAGGCTGGATTGATGTCCAGGGTCTCAGAGCGCTAGGTTCGTACTGTATGACTTCCGCAAATATAGTATTGTTTATTTTTAGATACTGTAAGAACCAGAACACAGTCACCATCATGGCATATCATCTATGATATACCCTTGAAACTGCAAAAAAAAAACCTTGGTGCGGAGGCGAAAGCTTCAATCCAAGCAGATGCAGATGCAATTAAAGAACGCATCCAAAAAGAACACCAATCCTTCGAGTATGTGAACCAGACGGTGGAGCAAGCCCTGTGGTGTGAAGTCATAAAATTCCTGAAGCAGTCTCAACAAGAACCCGAAGAGATCGAACTGTCAACAGAAACGCCTCAAGACTTGGACCTGTCAACCAGCTCAGCTCCCGTTTCGGCCCCGCTTTCTGCCGAAGACTCACAGNCCCGAAGAGATCGAACTGTCAACAGAAACGCCTCAAGACTTGGACCTGTCAACCAGCTCAGCTCCCGTTTCGGCCCCGCTTTCTGCCGAAGACTCACAGTGCAGTCTCCAATGATTTACAGGCAGAGAGCCGAGAAGACGGCAGACCATGATTGGNCTCAGCTCCCGTTTCGGCCCCGCTTTCTGCCGAAGACTCACAGTGCAGTCTCCAATGATTTACAGGCAGAGAGCCGAGAAGACGGCAGACCATGATTGGCGCGGTCTCAAGATCCGACAAGGCTCAAGTGCTCAAGTTTTGCAGCCAATGAATTGACTGGACCCTCAGTCAATATTTTCCGAGCCATGGGCCTTAAACTTTCTTAAGATGCTGTCAATCCTGCACATGGCTTGACTGGCACGTTTAGTCCTTGTTGTTTAGCGTTGGCCGCTTGACTACCTTGCATGGTTTGCATCTGAGTCTTAAGTTGATTTAGCTCAATAGGTTCGTAGTCAAGGAAGATCAAGAAATGGATGGAGTTTGCAAGTTGAATTTTAGAAACATTCGAACAAAGTTGCAGCCAAGAAACATGTTGCATTCGAAGTTCTTATCTGCGAGACACATTGGATGGTTTCATGGCAATCATTCTCATGTGAGACACTGTCAGAATTCAGTTGATCCTTGCCAGAGACAAGGTAGGTGATGTGGCGCAATCCCCATTTTGAGTGGAGCTGCGATCGCTCTCACTGCAATTGGAGACAACCCATAGCACAGCCTATGGAGTCTCTCAGTCTCAGTTTAATTCACCAGCCATGTCGGCGAATTTTGCAGCACGGTCTAGGCCAGGAGGCGTGTCTTCCCAACCTCAAGCAAGGTTAAAGCTTCTGATTTTAAATCTGATTTGCCCTTTCTCGCAGAAAAATGNTTGCAGCACGGTCTAGGCCAGGAGGCGTGTCTTCCCAACCTCAAGCAAGGTTAAAGCTTCTGATTTTAAATCTGATTTGCCCTTTCTCGCAGAAAAATGGTGGAACCACCAAACTGTTGTAAAGATGTTGAAAGATATGAAAGATGCTGAAAGAGGCGAGAAGGGTAGCTTGAGCTTTGCGCAGAAAAGCCGGCGGCGCTCGCCGGCAGGAAGGATCGGAAAAGTGAAAAAGTGCGCCCGTGTAGTGAGCAGNAGCCGGCGGCGCTCGCCGGCAGGAAGGATCGGAAAAGTGAAAAAGTGCGCCCGTGTAGTGAGCAGCCCCATTCAGGGCACGCATCGCTGACAGTGTCATCGCTGCAAGATTCAATCTGTCCAAAATTGAGCGATTTTTGGTGCGCCGCAGATCTGCTAGTTGAGAATTAGCGCTAAATTGCGCCGGGCCGTTTCTTGTGTGCATGCGTGAATCGGAAGCAAATGCAATAGCAGATGGAGGCCGGCGCCGGCGGATTTAGTCGGAAGAAGATGAACAGAAGTATAGCAACAATGCCATGAATCACGAACATGGACATGTCCAATATAGAAAATAAAAATGTGTCACATTTTTTCAGATTGAAATTGAGATGTGTCACAGTGAAAAAGGGGATCCACTCATTCGCCAGGGACCGTATCAGGCCAGAAGAGCCCCGCCAAGACCTGTGGAGGAGGAGTGCAATGTGGTGCAGGTGCCAAGCTGGTTGGCACTGCTATGGCTGAGAGCAGTTTTCTCAGGGATTGCCATCTCTCTCGAAACAGTTCCTGCATCTCATGTCGTATCTAAGTATTCAACTACAAAAATAGGATATCACATGATCAAATCTATCACGATGCAAATATAAAAAGATAAAGCATAAGAATTGCCCAGGTTACGTCGCAGAGGCTCGATTCTGCAGCCAATGTGGTCAGCGCAAACCCAGGTGGAGATGACTCTGTGCCAGGCAGGTTTCAATAGATCACATGATCCATGGTTGGATAGAGAGATACACCATGATACAATGATACAGTGATAGGCCCAAAAGTATGTTGTATCCTGGAGTAGACCTTGTATACGATCCTTGTATATTCCTTATATGAGCAGCAGCAACGCCAGATTGATGTATACACAGATGGTAGTCACAGGCATCGTTTGTTGACAGGATTTGATTTACAGAATGTGCATTTATCCTGTCCTTATTGATTTGTAGGCGTGCTGATCCACCTGAAAGGTAGATCAAGATGAGCAGCAGCCTGTGAGGCCTGTGAGACGAATCACCAGCAGCCACACCCTCGTCACGGAGGTCGGCAGAAATGTGGATGGATGGAACTGATGAAACTGTGAAAGTATGCTGGCTGGATGAGGCTGATATTTTCTGAACAAATCAGAACAAATCTCTCACCAGCTCACGGGTGCAGCTGCAGGTCAGACGGTCCGGACGACATTCCATTGCGTCAGATTCTTGGTGCATGCCCTAGATCTCCGCGACTGAAGCCTAGACTGTGCTCTGCCAATTTCCAGTAGTAGATCAAATCAATATCAATTGTCACATCGAGGTCAGCAGCAACTTCAACTGGGTGTGCTTCAACAGCAGCTGCAGAGCGTTCAGCACCTTCTGGTGCAGCTTGTGGCGCGAGATTCCAGCCCTCCTGTGCCGCCACCACCACCGGTGGCACCTCTACCGGCGCTGGCGATGCTGGCAGAGCTGGCGACAGCACATGAGGCACCAGTGCCTTCGATTCTGAAGGCCTGGATGCGGATTTGGGGGATTGCAGGATGAAACTTCAAACCGCCTGAGAAGGATTGATCCAAAAGGATTAAAGGAAACGTCAAGATTTTGATGGAGTTTGCACATAAGACAGCTTCAGAACCCATCGTTGCATTGCATTCTTGAGCGGTAGAAAGGTGGATGTGGAGGTTCCATGTTGTACGCGGATGCACAACTGAGGGTGATCTGAACTTAGAGGCTACCAGGGTTACAAACTCCAAGTCTCCCTGTTGTCGTGAACTCGACAGGCAGATGCTTGCATTGGCGATGTCATTTGTGCAAACTGCTCTATACAGTATATTTATTTACGTACATGCCATGGCAATCTCAGAAATATGTCAGAATTCATACCCTGAAGGGTTCGGCTGCCTACATCAGTGAGAGTCGGTTTTCCGCCTGAACGATTTTGTATGATTGATATATTGTGATGATTCTCCCGCAGTGAGTGCAGATGCCTTCTCTGTGTTTTCTCTAGCCATTTTTCGTCACTCAACACCACAGGCTGACCTGTTTTGAAGGTTTCAGTGGCGCATGCTGCCACCAGCCCGATTCAAAAGAGTCGGATGGTTAGCACTGGACTTCANAAGTGAGCAGTGAAATCAAAGGCCTGCACATTCCTTCATCAGTTTTGACATTCACGTGTTTGGACAGTCTTCAGCATGAGTCCTCGTGAAAGTTGATGGCTTCTGGGGTTTTGGATTGAGGCAGTGGGTGATGCAGCTGCGGACGACAAAGTGGCATCCAAAATGCTGGAGCTTCCGAAGCTGCGGGACAGCGCCGNTGGATTGAGGCAGTGGGTGATGCAGCTGCGGACGACAAAGTGGCATCCAAAATGCTGGAGCTTCCGAAGCTGCGGGACAGCGCCGACACCGCTGGAGGATGCGCAGGGAATGCTGCAGACTGGACTTACAGTAGCATGATTACAGGAAATGAATGCAAAATGGAAGGAACATGAACGGAATATGGAAGGAACATTAAAGGAACGTGAATGGAACATGCATGCACATGAAAGGAAATAGGAAACATGAAAGGAAATGAATACAAACTGGAATGACAATGAGAAGAATATGAAAGGAAATTAATGCAAAATGGAAGGAACAGTAACATGAAAGGAAATGAATGCAACATGGCAGGAAAATGAAGGAAAATGAAAGGAACATGAGAGGACAATGAAAGGAAAATGAAAGGACATGAATACAACACGAAAGGAACAGTAAAGGAAAATGAACTGTTGCTGAAGCACCTGAAGCCAACAAAACAACTCCTCGATCGATTTCCGAGCCTGTTTTGGAATAGATTCTATCTCCATGTTGGATCTCAAATATGCTGATTTGCACAAAACCCTGGAAAGCGATAGGGCCCCCCCCAAAAGCGATAACCATAACAATAACAACTACTCAGNCAAATATGCTGATTTGCACAAAACCCTGGAAAGCGATAGGGCCCCCCCCAAAAGCGATAACCATAACAATAACAACTACTCAGATGTAAAGGATTTTGACGGGGACTCATGTGCTTACAGGTCTTACAGATGGTGGGGCTGTGGCATATCCCTTCCTGAGGGAAGTTCCAGAGCTGAGGGAAATATTGCTAAATCTGAATGCAGGCACAACGTAGCCACTGCACTCACTTGCTTCATTCCGTTGTGAAATGGTGACAAGACGGGCGCATAGATGGTCACCAGAGCCGTACACAAACAGCACGGTTCGAATTTCGAATCATTCAATCAAGCTACATTCGACCTCATCCGACTAGTGTTTGCAGGCCAGAGTCCACGAGCTATGGAAACGGCAAGCACTTGGGCAACCATGGGTGTGCCGCGCATTATTTGGTGTGCAGATCTGTCTCCTTGCCGGTCTGAGGACGGGAAGCAATCCGATGGATTTACTGACTTTTCAGCTCTGTGATGCTATAATAGCCCAGTTTGTTGACCTGGTGTACTTTAAGACATGTCAGTGAACAAGAGGTTTGTTGGCTCACCTTGGCTGCAGTTCAGAGTCTGGTCCATGGTGTCAAGCAGGACGACCTGTCGGATGGAAGTTCCTTGGAACTGATGACGGGCGACTTTCCATTGACGTANCAGGACGACCTGTCGGATGGAAGTTCCTTGGAACTGATGACGGGCGACTTTCCATTGACGTACCATGGGGACCAAATTGGCTTGTACTGAACTAATTTGCGCATTGTGGAGCCAGCCAGATGCAAGACAAGTGGAGGGTCACACCCATCTCACACCTTCAGAAGAGATGTTCTACATCCGTCTCCAAAAATGCAGAGACTGAAAGCAAACTCTTCGCAGCTGTTCTTTGTTTGCCGTTCCCATTTCTCAAGCAAATACAGTACTGAGATTGCTGGCTCCCCACCAATTCTTTGAGTGGCTTGCGCCAAAGGCGAAAGTTGCGTGTCAATGTCAGACACCGAAATGGAGTATCCTGGCATATCCTAGCATGAATTGCTAGCAGATGTAAGCAATCGAAAATCTTGGAATGACAGTTGCGGTTTTAGAGGGGTTTTGCGACCTGCCACGCCATCCACAGACGCCGTGGCGTGTATTGATAGGGGGTCTTTGTAAGGACAGAACAAATCTTGTTGCAGATGATACAGAATTCCATTTGCTGACTCCGGCAAAAAAGAGTGTATACTCTTGAAGGTGTGTGAGATGTTTGAATTGGAAAGAGAGGAACGCAACCGACATCTCTGTCCTTTGCTTCGATGTGTCACGACTATCAATGTGCGAAAGTTCAGAGCCGCCTGGAGATTTGATGATTTTGATGTCCAGGAGCCAGGAGCTCGTTTTGGAGGGATGAGCACTGGTTTCAAACTGCTTTGTTGAGCCCTGGGCATGCTCAGAACGATCGCGCCAGTGAGGTAATGAAGTGTATTGCACTCGCCGTGAATGGGGCTAATTCACAAGAGCNNNGTTCGAACTGAGACTTGATTTGTTCAGAAATGAAGCGACGGGGACAGATGTTTGAGCCTAGTATGTCATCAGAGGTGTTCCAGGTTTTGCTCACTTTTTTTTGTTGAGAAGCACGACTTGCGCCCAAACTTGTTCATTCTTGGTATGCTGCTGGGTATTGCAGGCATTTTGCCTCTGTGGCTCTAAGTTTGAACAGCAACGTACATCAGACCTGTCTGTGTAATTTCTTGATGCTTCGAGATTTTGTAGGCAAGCACAGCACATTGCCTGGAGAAGAGGAAACAACGTACTTACGTAGAAAGACCAAACATCAAACTGTTTCGGGATCTTGAGTCTCAAGCACATCGGAGCCTCACAGCCATGAAGTGTTTCGGTCTTCTTCTTCTTCTTGTGTTGGCATTGCCTGCATCTGGCTGGTGGTGTGAGACCAGTGATCGTCATGGTTGCCGGGGGCAGTCGAGACATTTTGTCCGAGAGGCGGCAGTGTCAAACCCATTTTTGGTGTTTGAGGACATCAAAACAGGACCTGGGGAGGAGCCCATAGTCGTGGATTGGGATGGCGATGGCGACTTCGATGTGATCCTGAGCAAGAAGGGTGGGTTTTCACTTTTTGAGTTCAAGTCAGGGAGGCACTTTGTGGAANGATGTGATCCTGAGCAAGAAGGGTGGGTTTTCACTTTTTGAGTTCAAGTCAGGGAGGCACTTTGTGGAAGTGGAGCCCAATCCGTTCCATGGCATCCCTGGTGGACTCTGCCAGCCCGCAGTTGCAGACTGGGATGGGGACGGCCGATTGGACTTCATCGTGGGCATTGAGGACGAACAAACAAAATAAGTCTGAGTTTCTCTTGGCATTTTGTAGGGGAATGGCCATGTGTTTTCTTTTTTTTCTTTGGCGTCTTGCAAACCACAGTTAACTGCTTCACTTCCCGGCTCTGCACTTCTCTACTCTCCTCCCCTCTTCATTCTCTATATACTCTCTTCCCTCATCTCTTCACTTCTCTGCTCTCTTCACTTCTCTGCCCTCTTCATTTCTCTACTCTCGTCACTTTTAAGTACTCTTTGCACTTCTCTACTCTCTTCACGTCTCTCCTCTCTTCACTTATCTATTCTTGTCACTTTTGTACTCTTTTGACTTCCCTATACTCTCTTCACTTCTCTACTCTCTTCATTGCTCTACTCTCGTCACTTTTGTACTCTTTTCACTTCTCTACTCTCTTCACTCGTGTACCCTCTTCACTTCTCTACTCTCTTCACTCGTGTACTTTCTTCACTCGTGTACTCTCTTCATTTCTCTACTCTCTTCATTTCTCTACTCTCGTCACTGTTGTACTCTTTTCACTTCTCTACTCTGACTCTGACATTTCTCTATTTTCGTCACTTTTGTATTCTTTTCACTTCTCTACTCTCTTCACTTGTTCCCTACTCTCTTTTACCTCCCTCAACGTAGACAGTGCCAGAAAACACACGACTGTGTCAGAAAACAAGGGTCACAAAACAGAGGCGTCGAAGTCTGAAAACATACACATCGAAGTCTTTTTCTCAATTCGCAGATTCCCCTTTCTACACCAAGGGTTCTTGCCACCATTCCAGGACACTCTTAAAACCTCCCCCCCAAAGCCCTACATGCAATAGTATTTCCAATTTCACAGCCTTCCCTTTCTAAGAGTTCTTGTCACGACTCCAAGTCATTTTTAAACCTTTCACCCCCCGAAGCCATTTCTAAATTCACAGCCCCCCTTTTCCAAGAGTTCTTGTCACGATCCCACGCCTTTTTGAACACCAACCTTAAGTCCGAAGTATGTCGGGAACACCGGCCTGTGTTCCCAAACAGCCCTAAGTCCAAAGTCTGTCGGGAACACATGCCTGTGAAAGTTCTGCTTGAAAATGATTTGCTTAATGATTTGCTTGAAAGTAGATGTTCCAGTTGGAAAGTTGAAGTTGGCCATTTCAGGAAGTTCTGTTTGAAAATTGGATGTAAGATGCTGTAAAGCCTGCCTGTGATTCCCCACCTGCCAGGTGAGGGTCACTAGACTTTATCACAGCTGCCCGGGGTGCTTCTCCCTCTCCTTCTCCTTCTCCTCCCGCTTCCCGCCTCCTCCTCGCCAGCTCCAGATTGCAGTGGGCACTGCCAGCTCCAGATCCGCAGTCCAGATCCCAGTGGGCACTGCCGGACTTCAGTCGCGACTGCCGGAGCCCAGTGGGCACTGCCGGACTTCAGTCGCGACTGCCAGATCCCATGTGGACACTGCCGGACTTCAGCCGCGAGCTCCAGATCCGAGTGGGCACTGCCGGACTTCAACCTGTATACATGCCAGATTGACTGCCAGAAAGACTGTCAGATAGAATGCCAGAAAGAATGCCAGATAGAATGCCAGAAAGAATGTCAGAAGATATGCCAGAAAGAATGCCAGATAGAATGCCAAAAAGAATGCCAGATAGAATGCTAGATGGAATGCCAGAAAGAATGTCAGATAGAATGCCAGAAAAAATGTCAGATATAACGTCAGAACATGTGTCAGATAGAATGTCAGATAAAATGTCAGATAGAATGCCAGATAGAATGTTAGATAAAATGTCAGATAGAATGCCAGATAGAATGTCATACAGAATGCCAGATAGAATTTCATACAGAATGCCAGATAGAATGGCAGATAGAATGCCAGACTAGATGCCAGATAGAATGTCAGACAGAATGTGAGAAAGAGTGTCAGAAGTTGTGTAAGAATGGAAGATAGTTGTGCTGAGAGTGCGAGAAAGAGTTTGAGAATGGAAGATAGTTGTGCTAAAGTAGAAGATAAGTTTGACACATTTCATCTTGTGAAGCGTGGGCACGAGGGAGTGTGATGGCATGTGTGCGGCCATGGTTGCATGTTCGATGTGAGTTGGCTCAACAGTGATTGCGCAAGCGTTTCATGTGCTGCTCATGGAAGTCAATGAGGGGCGATGTTACGGAGAAAAGATGTGAGAATGTTTGGAAGTAGGGTGTTGACATGTCAAACACAGTGTCGCATGTGCATTTTGAAAGAATGCGGAACTGTGAAATTATTTTGCTGGCTCCGCAGCTCAAAAAGCGGTTTGAGTGATCATGTTCAGGGCACATATGCGTATTGGCTGCAACATTAGCTGCTGGACTTGCACGCTTTTTGACAGCATCTTCTGGCATGTTTATTTTTCAGCTATATATGCCAGGTAAGCGCTACTGTTTGGATATGTTTTGGCATGTCTATTTTTCAGCTATATCTGCCAGGCATGTGCTGTCCTTTGGACATGTTTTGGCATGTTTGTTTTCATCCTACCCGCCAGGTATGTGCTGCCATCTGGACATGATTTGGCATCTTTATTTTTCAGCTATATCTGCCAGGCATGTGCTACCCCTTGGACATGTTCTGGCACGTTTATTTCTTCAGCCGCACCTGCCAGGCATGTGCTGCTCTTTGGACATGGTTTCGCATGTTTTTTTTTCAGTTTGGTCTGCCAGGCATTTGCTGCCCTTTGGGCATGTTTTGGAATATTTGTTTTTCGCCCGTACCCGCCAGGCATGTGCTGCCCTCTGGGCATGTTTTGGCATGTTTCTTTTTCCCGAGAGCGTCTGAGCGAAGGGTTCTTCTAACTGTGAAGGTCTGTTAGACATCTTCATATCTTCACATCTTCACATCTTCACAGCCTCACATCTTCACATCCTCACATCTTGACATCTTCACATCTTCACATCCTCACATCTTAACATCTTAACATCTTCACATCTTCACATCTTCACTTCCTCACATCCTCACATCTTCACATCTCCACATCTTCACATCTTCACATCTTCACATCCTCACATCTTCACATCCTCATATCCTCACATCTTCACATTCTCTCTCTTTCTCTCTCTCTCTCTCTCTTTCCCTTTTCACTCTCTCCTTCTTCTTCTTTCTCTCTTTAGGCCGCGGGCAGTGCCGACGAGCCGTCACGAAACGTCAACNCTCTCTCTCTCTCTCTCTTTCCCTTTTCACTCTCTCCTTCTTCTTCTTTCTCTCTTTAGGCCGCGGGCAGTGCCGACGAGCCGTCACGAAACGTCAACCATCTCGCACGAAACGAGGTTCGAGTGTCAAAAACTGAGTTGAAATTGCGATTCCCATTTTGCTGGATGAACCCTTCCCGCACGAAACGAGGTTCGAGTGTCAAAAACTGAGGCAAAATTGCGATTTCAAGTGTCCGGATGAACCCTTCACGCACGAAACGAGGTTCGAGTGTCAAAAACTGAGGTAAAATTGCGATTTCAAGTGTCCGGATGAACCTTTCACGCACGAAACGCGGTTCGAGTGTCAAAAACTGAGGTAAAATTGCGATTTCAACTTTGCTGGATGAACTCTTCCCGCACGAAAGGAGGTTCGATCGTCAAAAACTGAGGTAAAATTGCGATTCAAGGTGTCGGCGGCAACCCTCACGCACGAAACGAGGTTCGAGTGTCAAAAACTGAGGTAAAATTGCGATTTCAATTTTGCTGGATGAACCCTTCCCGCACGAAACGAGGTTCGATCGTCAAAAATTGAGGTAAAATTGCGATTCAAGGTGTCGGCGGCCACCCTCACGCACGAAACGAGGTTCGAGTGTCAAAAACTGAGGTAAAATTGCGATTTCAATTTTGCTGGATGAACCCTTCCCGCACGAAACGAGGTTCGATCGTCAA
>BGPT01000022.1:268278-281212 GCA_003297045.1 Symbiodinium sp. clade C Y103
ATGGACTTGGTGATCACAGGAACAGACCAGGTTCAATTCTTCCAGCGTGGGGTTTGCAAGCCCTCCGTCTCGTACTGCAAATCTGGGGTCTGCAATCAGTCGACTTCAAACTGCACATGTGGTGCTGGCGCAGAAGGACAAGACTGCAGCCTCTGTGGCAACTATTATGTCCGTGAGAAGGACCAATGTAGGCCGTGTCCTGGCCACAATGAAGTGGCAGGTACTTGCAGCAGACGAGGCGAGGGAGGGTTGAGGAGGCAACCGGAAGTAACCTTGTGATTAGTGATGATTGCACACTATCGCATCATACTCTAATTTGCAAAACAAAATATAGAATCATACTGCACATCAACAAACATCAACAAACTATGATGATCTGTCTACAATGTACATAAGTACGTTTTTGTGTACTTTTTTGTGTTTGCTGGCTTGGCCAGGTGTGTGTGAAGATGACGCGGATGCAAGAAACAAACGCCTTGCGAAGAATCTGACCGGCTTCAAAGTGACTTCTGCTAGGGGAACTGGCCAATGCACTTGCTCGCTGCCATTTTCAGGGCACGTCTGCCAGGACGGGCAGTGTCCAGTGGGAGAGCGTTTGGACAGACATGCGAAAGTGGACATGGCCACCGAGAAGTATGTTCAATGGGAAGTTTGTGTGCCCTGCGAATCTGGCAAATTCAAGAATTTCTCGGGCAACGAGGAATGCTCTCTTTGTCCAGGAGGCCATGTCCCGCTGAACCGCACCAGCTGTGTTCCNNNNCTGTGTTCCTTGTGCTTCAGGCACCATCCCATCTCGAGACCACCCTGAGAACTGCACGCCTTGTCCTGAAGGCTTTGTCGCTGCGGCAGGTACCACAAGTTGCACAGCGTGCAAAGCTGGAACTGCGCCGAATGAAGGCCGAAGTGCTTGTGTTGCTTGCGAAGCTGGAACTTTTGCAAGGCCGACCTTCCAGNGAAGGCCGAAGTGCTTGTGTTGCTTGCGAAGCTGGAACTTTTGCAAGGCCGACCTTCCAGAACTTGAACATTGTTGCAATTGTGTGTACATTTGTTTGACACGGTAGTCGCTAGGTATGCTAGGAGATGCATGCTTCAGTTTTAGCCTGAAACCGTACGACCAGATTTGTACATTTTGATGGTTTTGCATATGCTGAGAGGCCCCGCTCCAAGCAATGCGAAATGTGCCCTCTTGGTGAAGTCCCAAACAGACAGAACAATGGTTGCGACAAGTGCACGGGGCAAACCTATGCNGCGAAATGTGCCCTCTTGGTGAAGTCCCAAACAGACAGAACAATGGTTGCGACAAGTGCACGGGGCAAACCTATGCATTTGAAGGAGATGAGTTTTGCAAGACGTGTTTCTTTCCAGCTTTGATCTTGACAGGCGATGAGAATTTGTGTACACCAGTCTACACAGTGCTCTTTCTGTTTGCATCTATCCTCTTGGTCGTTTTTGTCCTTGCGATCTTAGGAAGGTTACGCGTTGAATGTCTCAAAAGACGACTCCAGAAACTAGAGGCCACAAGGAATTGGAAGGACTTGCATACCACACAGGCCAGACCACTGGAATATGGCCTTTGGCAGCGNACTCCAGAAACTAGAGGCCACAAGGAATTGGAAGGACTTGCATACCACACAGGCCAGACCACTGGAATATGGCCTTTGGCAGCGTAGGGCCTGCAAGCTGCTTGCGCTTCGCAAGGCTGAGGTGAAGTCGCGATCTTTGCAGCTGGGTGTCTCTCTCGACTACGTCTTCAGCAGGCTGGAGGATATCTACAAGGAGAAAGCCCAGCAGGCCGAGTGGCGAGTCGATGTATGGGGCCCAACGACACGGAGCGGTTTCTTCGTAAGGGTCCGCAACAGTGGAGATGCAGTTGATCCAGAGTCGGCGTGGCCTACGCTGCCTATTTGTAATCGCCCAGAAGACCCAAACTTTCATCAAGTAGCGGCGGTGCTGGCTTACGGACCATGGGCTTTGGGCAAGGGTCTATGCTGCCCCCGTGATGGGTTGGCAGATTGCAGCCTTGTGGACGCATTAGAAATGGAATGCAACAGCGCAAAGGCGACTTGGTTCCTGTCGTGGGTCTGGAATTACAAATTCACTACTGTGGTGAAGGCCCGGGGTTTCTTTCTGGCTGAATCTCACACTGTTACCCCAATAGCTAGAGCTTTGCATTACTCCCTTTCTTTCTTCCAGGCTGATCCAATTACACTTTTCAATGCTACTGGTAGGAACACCCATACTTTCAAAGTTGTTCAACTCTTTATGTTTCAGGGTTAAGTTGTGACCTTGATTCCACTGCCGCATTCTGGTTTTTGATCCTGCATACCAACAAGGCCGCCGTGTGCTAGAAAGACATCCGCAACTTTGTTCCAACAAAACATCTCTTGCTGTTGAAACAACCACTTAGATTATTTTTTGTTGGTCAAACTCGCTGGTTCTCCTGATGCCATGGTTATGAGTCCTAATTTTACAGAAATGTTTGGAAACCAGCATGATGTTGAAGTAGGCGTTGTTTGAACCCTGGTGGTATTTGGAGAAGCCCTTGTACAAGCATTCGTGATTCAAGACAAGAGACGTTTTGAACATCCATGTTCAAAGCATTTGTTCAGATTAAGCTTCTTGTGTTTGTTCAAATTCGCTGGTTCTCTTGGTGCCATGGGTTCTTCATTTTTCACCATGTTGGTTCGTTCCCGTCCAGGCTTTAGCACGATGGTGGCAGAGACACCGTATGGTCTTGGGCGCAGCAGATGATGGAAAGGGCATTTACATCTGGTGGTGTTTATTTGTCAATAATCAGTTCCGGCTTTTGGAGGATGGCCAGACGCAAGACACAAACGACTTCTTCAATGTCTTTGGCCAACAAGTGGAAGGTATTGGAAAGATGCTGATGTGCTTGGACCAAATGAGAGGAAGCCAATACACCTCGCGCATTTGGTGTATCTTCGAGGTCTTCGTAGCATGTCAGAGGCCGGGCTGTTCATGGTATTTTCGTGTTCATAGATCTTTACAGTCATTGACTTGTTTCCCCCTCTTTTCCAGTCTTAGGTTTCATTGATACTTCAATATTCTGTATCAGGTTTTCATCTTATATTCCTTTGCGCATCATCCATATGCTGGAAATTTCCTTGAACTTAGTAAGTGCTTGGCAGTCGAGGTACATAAGTAGCTTATTGACTTTATGCGAATCTTTAACAGCTTATGAACAACCTAGAAACCTCCAGACGGAATCGCAGAGTCACACGTCACTAGTGCTGACCGGTTTGCTTCAGGCCGATATAGGTTGATGATGGTTGATGCATGTTGGACAACCCTGACAGGAGCATTCCGACCACTGTCATTCTCTTTGGAGGACCGTTGATTTTTCTTGGTTGCCCCAGTCCAGAAACAACAAACTCTAGTTATACGGTATACCCAGATTGAACAGGTGAAGTGACTATTTCAAGCGAATAGCATCTGTAATGTGGAAATTGATTCGGTTACTGGGCAAGTTGCATGTAAATGTAGCAAGCAATTGACCTCTGAAATCCGGAAATGAATTTTGTTGCTGGGTCAGTTTTGGGGCCCATTCAATGCAGTGGACTGGTTTGCCCTTCTGAAGTATAAAAAATAGTTTAGATGCGATTTTTATCGATTTTTCAATACAATACCTTCTGTTCCGAGCCTTCAAAGTGCCACCGAACTCTGCAGGACTTGACCCAACAATGTCGGGTTGATGCTGAGAAGGCTGGATTGACGTGCCGGGGCTGAAAGTGCNGGACTTGACCCAACAATGTCGGGTTGATGCTGAGAAGGCTGGATTGACGTGCCGGGGCTGAAAGTGCTTGTGGGTTCCATAAATTGATGCTTATACGATGCGGCACGATACTGCAAGAACCACAAGACAGTCACCATCATGGCATGGCACATCATCTATAATGTTCCGGGCTTCTCTTGTCAACACTTGTCCAAGAGCANCGGCACGATACTGCAAGAACCACAAGACAGTCACCATCATGGCATGGCACATCATCTATAATGTTCCGGGCTTCTCTTGTCAACACTTGTCCAAGAGCACTTGAAGGATTTTTCCTTCACGAACTATCCATTCTTCAGGAACTATTCTTCAGGAGCTATTCTTCAGGAACTGTGCATCTATATTCTTCAGGAACTATGCATCTATATTCTTCAGGAACTATTCTTCAGGAGCTATTCTTCAGGAACTGTGCATCTATATTCTTCAGGAACTATGCATCTATATTCTTCAGGAACTATTTTGTAGCAAGCAGGAACTTGGTTTTTATAGTTCCCTAAGAGCACATTTTGGTTCCCCAGGAAAACCGCTACCAAATGACTACACCCTCACATGCAAGGTTTCAACGAAACACCTTTGCGCGCAGGCGAAAGCTTCAGTCCAAGCTGATGCAGATGCTATAAAAGAACGCATCCAAAAAGAACACCAATCCTTCGAGTATGTGAACAAGACAGTGGAGCAAGCCCTGTGGTGTGAAGTCATAAAATTCCTGGAGCAGTCTCAACAAGAACCCGAAGAGATCGAACTGTCAACAGAAACGCCTCAAGACTTGGACCTGTCAACCAGTTCAGCTCCAATTTCAGCCCCGCTTTCTGCCGAAGACTCACAATGCAGTCTCCAATGATTTACAGGCAGAGAGCCGAGAAGACGGGAGACCATGATTGGCGCGGTCTCAAGATCCGACAAGGCTCAAGTGCTCAAGTTTTGCAGCCAACGAATTGACTGGACCCTCAGTCAATATTTTCCGAGCCATGGGCCTTAAACTTTTTAAGATGCTGTCAATCCTGTTGCACATGGCTTGACTGGCACGTTTAGTCTTTGTTGTCTAGCATCGGCCGCACGACTACCTTGCACTTGGCTGGCATCAGATTTTTTGTGAGGTTTGAGATTTATAGGGTCAATAGGTTCATAGTTAGGGGACGGTAAAGAAATGGATCGAATTTGCAAGTTAAATCGAATAGACATTCAAACAAATTTGCAGCCAAGAAACATGTTGCAATCCAAGTTCTTGATCGCAAGACACGCTGGATGGTTTCATGGCAATCCTTCTNAATCGAATAGACATTCAAACAAATTTGCAGCCAAGAAACATGTTGCAATCCAAGTTCTTGATCGCAAGACACGCTGGATGGTTTCATGGCAATCCTTCTCATAATTCTCATATGAGGCGCTTCAACCATTGTCTGCGCAATTGGAGCACATACATGATCCAAATATGTCCGAGTTCATTTGATCCTTGGCAGAGACAAGGTAGGTGATGCGCCGCAATCCCATTTTGAGCGGAGCTACAATCGCTCTCATTGCAAGTGGANAGACAAGGTAGGTGATGCGCCGCAATCCCATTTTGAGCGGAGCTACAATCGCTCTCATTGCAAGTGGAGACAACCCTAGCACAGCCTGCAGGGTCTCAGTTTAATTCACCAGCCATGTCGGCGAATTTTGCAGCACGGTCTAGGCCAGGAGGCGTGTCTTCCAGACCCCGAGCAAGGTTGAATACCTTGTGGCTTAAAGAAAAAAAGTTAAGCTGAAAGAGGAAAAGAGTTTTTGTGAAAGAGGGTGAAAGATGGTGAAAGATCCAGGAAATCCGGGAAACAGCTGAAAGATACTTAAGATGGTGAAAGAGGCGAGATCTCAAGGGTAGCTCGGGTTTTGCGCACAAAAGCCGGCAATTCTCGAAAGGTAGACTCAAGCTACCTGAGTTCTCCCCTTGCTTGAGCAAGTCTTGGGATGGGCCCGGTGCAATTGGAGGACTCTGGGCGGTTTATTTTTGATTTTCAATCTAAAGTGCCCCCGTCGGTCCACCTAAAAGCACTAGCCCGGACCATCAGCACAAAAGAAGTTTAACCAAGCCTATTGCGACAGGCATTTCCTGGCTGCATTGTTCCTAGACTTTTTCTGTTTGTAAAAACTGCTCTGTATAAAGGCTTCTTTGTGTAAAAACATGTGTGTGTAAAAGCTTCTGAGTGTACAGTCTAAGCTTCTATGCGTAAAGGCGTTTGTGTAGAAACAGTTTCTGTGTGTAAAAGCTTCTGTGTTTACAAGTTTCTGTGCGTAAAGGCAGTTGTGTGTGCAAAAGCTTCTGTGTGTAAAAGCTTCTGTGTGCAAAAGCTTGGATGTGTGGAAGCTTCTGTGTGTAAAACACCTGTGTGTAAAGGCATTTGCGTGCAAAAGTTTCTGTGTGCAAAAGCTGCTCTGTGTAAAGACTTTTTTGTGTGTAGAAGCTTCTGTGTGTAAAAGCTGCTCTGTGTAAAGACTTTTGTGTGCAAAAGTTTCTGCGTGTAAAAGCCGTAAGCGATTGTAGAAGCTTCTCTGTGCAACAGCCTATTTGTGTGAAACTCCTGTGTGTAAAAGCTTCCTCGTCAAAGGCTTCTATGTGTAAAAGTTGCTGCGTGTAAAGGCTTCTATCTGTAAAGGCATGTATGTGTGTGTGTGTGGACAAAGCTCCTCAGGCATTTGGTTCCCCTCGGTTTATTTAAAGAAATTTAACCAAGCCTTCTGCGACACGTTTTTACCTGGCTGTGTTGTTCTTAGCCAAGTATGAAACCGCTTGCAAAAGAATTCAAAGGGGAAGCTCTGAGCGTGTGGTCATGAGATTTGGGCATATATATTAATATGTATTTGTATATATACACACACCAGTAGTTCCCGCACGAGGCGGGGCGGAAGTTGCTCTAGGGATATATTACAAGACCTCTTTCATCTATAGAACTTGCATGCGCCGTGCGCCAGCCAGGCCCGTGCGTGCGTGTTGTGCAAAACTGGTGCGCTGTTGAAAAAATCTCACAGATGAAAGTCCACACTCCACACGCGTGACACTTCACACTTCAGCCTACAATCTTCACACCCCACATTTCAGTTTACAGTCTTTACACTCCACACTTCTTTTTTCACACGCTTCAAAAAAACACACACACACTTACACTTACACTTACACTTACACTTGCACTTGCACTTGCACTTGCACTTGCACTTGCACTTACACTTACACTTACACGTACACCTACACCTACACTTACACTTACACTTATACTTTACGCACCGGGTGCACAGTTGTTGTGCAATGGTCATGACATACAAAGACTCACGCTGCAATGCAAAACCACGTGACACGTAGTGTTCCAACCAAAGATCAACTTTTCACATGTCGCACTGATGTGTTCACACGCTGCACTTCCCACTAGACACTTCGTACTCCCCAGGTGACAGGCTACACTTCGCACTTCACACCTCATCTCATCTCATCTCAATTCATCCCATCGAACGTTTTCTCATCTTAACTCAACTCAATTGATTTAGTCGCTTCGCCCACGGCACGAGGTACACTTACCCCCCACAATGTATCCAAATTCTTTGTGAGTCATCTTAACTCTTTGGATCTTTATACAACATTTGCCTTATATGTTTCCCGTCGCATATGAATTCAATGCTGGAGCCTTCTTCTGTTATCTTCTAGAGCTACAGTCACACACTAGAGTCCTTTCATGCACCACTGGCGGTGTGTGTCCGCAATTGCAACTTTTTTCTTTACCGCTGGAGTGTCTCTCAGAGTTCGTGCAGCCCATTCGACCCGCACTGGTGCGAAGGGCTGTGCAACAGTGATGCATTCATGCGTACACGTTTGTTTTTGCAACCCATTGGACCCGCACTGGTGCCAAGGGCTGTGCAACGTGCGTTGCACTGATGCATTCATGCGCACACATGTCTTGGACGTGTCTTGTTGCTCGTCATGGAACCTCCCGAAGCAGATCAGGCAAGAAGTTCTTAGCGTCCGCTATGACATTGAGGATCCAAGACGCCACATGCTGTGGAATTCGCAACTCTGATCATGCTCGGCACACACTCAGCAAGAATGCGGCTTCGTAGACACCGCCATCGGTCACTGCCATGCAGTTTTCATCGGCAAAGGTAGTGTCTCCGTCCGTGCAAAGAGTAGCCAAGGCATGGAAACAAAGAGCGCCAAGCGCATAAATGTAATATCTCAAACCAAGTCCCATGCACATGCATGTAGCCATTACAATGCGTTTTGCAACATCCCGTGGCAGTACAACATGCCAACAATCATGCAGCAATTCCAATGCAATCTGCAACCACCGATTCCACAAGTGCATAGAACCTCCTTACACACCAACACATCCACAGCACCTTGAAGCCACAGTTAGGCCAAAAAAAACATCAAAACGAACGGTCCGCAATCGCGCAAACGAGCTACCCTTCATCGCCGGCTGAAGCCACTTTACTCGAAAAAGCACAATGTTTCGCACCCAGGCTTCCTCCCACAAACAAGTCCCATGCAACATTCACGCAGCCATTACAATGCGTTTCGCAACATCAAGTGCCAAATTCTAAGTTACTACTTCCCTAAGGCACCACTTCCCTAGGTCACCACTTCCCTAAAGCACCACTTCCCTAGGTCATTACTTCTCTAAGTCACCCCTTTCCTAGGTCATTACTTCTCTAACTCACTACTTCCCTAAGGCATTACTTCCTTAAGGCACTACTTCTCTAAGGCACCACTTCTCTAAGTCACCACTTCCCTTAATACACTACTTTTCTAAGATAATTTCCTTTAAGACACCACTTTTCTAAGCCACTACTTTTTTAAGTCACTAGTTCCCTAAGGCACTACTTCTCTAAGTTATTATTTTCCTTAAAACTTCCCTTCTTTAAATTATTACCTCCTTAAATCACCATTTATTTAAATTACTATTTCTCCAAATTACCTTCCCTAAATTTCCCCTTTTCTAAATTACCGCTTCCCTAAGTTTCTACTTCCCTAGGTTACTAGTTTCTTTGCGCCACAATTCCCAATTTTCTTTGATAATTTATTGTAATCTATCTTTTCCCTAAATAGCGTGTTTAGATTGAGGCCGGGGTTTGATTAGGGTACGAGATTTGAAGCGTATCGGTTCGTACAAAAATTCCTTTATGAAATTTCTATATGTATTTAGATTGCGTAGGCTAAGATAAAGGGAATAGCACAATTTTGTTAAAATTTTTTTATTGGCGCGCGGTGCTAGTTATTTGATATTTTTTGATTTGTGATTATGGTTTTTTTTTATAGGCGTGGGATATCCGCGATATTTTGAAGTTTGGAGTCTGGAAGGTTGCTTTGTGCGTTATATATTAAACAAGAATATTTTATGGTAGGCATAATGTTTGGTGAATTTGACCATGTTTTGAAAGGGTCGAAAATCTCGTTTTTTAAATTCTTGCCGTTTTTTATTTAATATATATAATTATGATTTGGCATAGCGGGCGTAATGCTTTGGATGTTTGACGGTAATTTTTCGTGGTAATTTGTATTTTTAATTTTGCTTTTTCGTCGCCCGCGTAATATTTCGTGAAATTCTGATATTATATCTGCTTGCCTAATACGTTCGACGCTTTGCGCATGCCAGAGCCCTGTAGTTGCGGCGGTGCGAATTCTGATAGCATTTGCGCAGGCTTCACATCATTTTTTACCCATCTTAGATCTCGTTATGCTGTGGCGTGGCGCGGCTTTTGATATTGTACGCCCAAGCCTCCCGTTATTTTGTGAGCGTTAGATCATTCTCGTTTTTGTGCCGTCTTTATTTTCGCTGCTTCTTATAGATCCTGGCAAAGAGATTTTGAGACTTCCTTGGCAGACTTTTTTATGGCAATTTTTCGAAAGTATTATAGTACATTTTATGAAGATCTTGACTGTGGAAATCTTGGTGAAATCCCCTTGAAGAGGGCATTATATGATTTTATACAGATCCTCTTGCGAAGATTTTGTGGAAATTGCGATGAAATCTTTTCTAAGAGGTCTTGCACAAGGATATTAAATATAATCTATATGTGAGGTGTTTGTATGGAAATTTTTGTGGGATATTCTAATTGAAGGTTCTTCGTTGAAGCTAGATTCTTTCTTCTATGATGAGCAGATAATTTTACGAAATTCTCTGAAATATTTTTATATGAAGCTTTTGAGCAAGATCGTGCAAAGATCCTTGTGAGAAAAATTTGGGGGGATTTTGAGGGATTTGTTTGTGAATTGCTCGTTTTGGTGTTGATATGAAATATATTATTCATGATTTCTATTTATTGGATATATTTTATTGATTTTATTGAAGATTTTTTGTTTTTTAATTTTTTTTCTTCGATTTTTATTTGAAAATCATATAATTTTTTTATATTATATTTTTTACTATTAAAGTCTTGCTTAATTAATATTAATTGGAATGGATTAAATATGTTGGATTTTATTTAAGGAATTATATTTTTTTTATTTTATTGAGGTAATTTAGAATTAATACGAATATAGTATATGATATATTAATGTTTAATTCGAAAATATAATTTATTGTTATTTTTTTAAAATTTCAATTTTTTATTATTTAATTAATATTATTCTTTTTTAGGGAAGAAAATATTGAAATCAAATATTTGATAATATTTTAGATGGATTTATATTAGAATTTTATTTAATTCTATTTTTTTTATTATCTGATTTATTTTTATTATTAAGGTTTTGAATTATATTTTTTTTTTGATGGAAATATTTTAAATGAATTTATATAAGGATATTGATAATAATTATTAGGAAATATTTATGGAATTTATTTTTTTATAATATATTAAGTTATATGTTATTAGAATTTATTTATTTATTTAGTTAGTTTTGTATTTTTTTAGTTTCTATCTTAAGGTTTTGATTTTTATTATTAGAAAAATATTTTGAAATTCAATTTTTGGTAATATCTAAGATGAATTAGGAATTTGATTAATATCAAGGTTTTTGTCTTATTATTCAAATTTTGAAATTAATTATTAGGGAATAAATTTGAAATATAATTTTAAAAAATATTTATATTTTAAATATATATTTAAAGATAAATTTAATTGATTTATTGATTTTTATCTATTTTTTTTTATTATCAAAAATTCTATTTATATATTGATTCTAAAATATAATTGTTAATAAAGATTGATATAAAATTTATATATTTATATATTGTTAATATATTTATATATTGATTCTAAAATATAAAAAATATCTTAATATAGATAAAAATTGATAAATATTCTAAAATATAATTGAAAATATATATTTAGGTCTAATCGTGGCCAAAACCTGGTCAAATCGTGGAAAGGCCTATCCAGAACGTGGAGAGATCTCAAGATTTTCGACGGATTTTCATTTCTTTTTCTCCTGCACAAAAATTTGGGCTCCTCATCCCCACAAATATACCAGAATTTGATCGGGAATAAATTCTTCCATGGGATGATGGATATCTTTGCCTTGATTAGTTCATATGGCGACGGGTTTCCAAAAATTTCAATATGGNTACCAGAATTTGATCGGGAATAAATTCTTCCATGGGATGATGGATATCTTTGCCTTGATTAGTTCATATGGCGACGGGTTTCCAAAAATTTCAATATGGATATATAATGGGTGAAAAATGAGGAATCTTAGAAATGGTGATTATAAACCAAAATTTTAATTTAGATATTTTTGATAATATAAAATTCAAAAATATTAAATTTAAATTTATCTTATTCTTCGTAATTATTTAGATTTTTTGTTATCTATTTAGATTTTCAGGAAAAAAATTATTGGAAATAAATCCTNTGCAAAGATCATATATAATTAATATATTCAAAAGAAATTCAATATTTCTAATTATTTTTTGCAAGATTTTCTAAATCATTTTTCTCAAAATATTTTTTTTCCCTTTATTCGTTCCATCGAAAAAAAAAAACAAAAATATCTTTATCTATCAATTCCCAATCGATCATTAATATAAATCATATCAATAATTTTTTTCTGCGAATAATTCCCACCATGGCATTTCAAGACATTTATATTCATATTCTATAAGGTTTTTATATCATATATCTTCTAATATTTTATCTAATATATATATTTTTTGAGATTTTTTTTGGCATTCTATTCAATATTCTATCTGATATTCTATATAATATATATTTTGATATTTTTTATATTCCATACCTTAGACCCCCCGGCTGCCGGAGGTACCTCGGAATAAGTTAAAATTATTTTGGATCCCCTCCACATATTTTTCAAGAATTATTCTGCTATATAACTAACATCATGGAATATTTTCTTCTGAAGTGGCAGACCATGGCAGCCCCCCCCGTTATATCCCCCCTTGATAGTTCTTCTTAAAATCATATATTTTATTCTTTATATCTTCGTTGGCATTTGTTGGCAATGATTGTTGCTACCCAAAAATATTTATTTATATATAATATCAATATAATATATATCCTATCAATTCAGATTATTCAAAATTGATCGAATGCAATTATTTGAGGTTTTTGGATTCTAATATAACNTATTTATATATAATATCAATATAATATATATCCTATCAATTCAGATTATTCAAAATTGATCGAATGCAATTATTTGAGGTTTTTGGATTCTAATATAACTATTTGATTGGATTTTAGTTTTGCTCATAATTGAGATATCAAATTAATATCGTATTTTATAATGCCTAAATATTCCCCATTTTGAAATATTTCCAGTGCAATTTAGAAAACGAGCATTTGAAAATCCTGAATTCATTTTTCCAGATATCGTTGCCACAAATATATCAGAATGTGGTCGGGAATAAATTCTTCCATGGGATGATGGATATCTTTGTTTTGATTAGTTCATATGGCGACGGGATTCCAAAAATTTCAATATGGATATATAATGGAGAAAAATGAGGAATCTTAGAAATGGTGATTATAATCCAAAATTTTAATCTAGATATTTTTGATAATATAAAAATTCAAAAATATTAAATTTAGATTTATCTTATTCTTCGTAATTATTTAATTTTTTTCTTATCTATTTAGATTTTCAGGAAAAAAATTATTGGAAATAAATCCTTTGATCTATAGAATATATAAATAAATAAATAAAAATATATATAATATATAGAT
>BGPT01000022.1:281264-292667 GCA_003297045.1 Symbiodinium sp. clade C Y103
ATATAAATAAATAAATAAAAATATATATAATATATAGATCAAATAAAATTCCTTTATTCCAAAATATCCTTTCCTCCAAAATAAATATTATATATTTGCAATTTTTTTTCCATAATTTTCATATTTATTTTCATAAATTATAATATTTTTCCCAAATTTAGAAAAAATATTTCTTGATTTTTTTTTTGCAAAAATCGTATATATAAAATAAATTCAATATTTCTAATTATTTTTGCAAGGTTTTCTAAATCATTTTTCTCAAAATAAATTTTTTCCTTCATCCATTCCATCGTAAAAATTTCGCAAAAATATCTTTATTTATCAATCCCCCCACCAATCATCAATTTAAATCGTATCAATAATTTTTTTTCTTCGAATAATCCCCACCATGACATTTCAAATTATTTATATTCATATTCTATAAGGAATATTTTTTTTTCAATATATATTTTGAGATTTTTTTTGGCATTCTATTTAATATTCTATCTGATATTCTATATAATATATATTTTGATATTTATTTATATCCCATACCTTAGATCCCCCGGCTGCCGGAGGTACCTCGGAATAATATATTTTCCTCCACATATTTTCCAAGAATTATTCTGCTATATAACTAACATCATGGAATATTTTCTTCTGAAGTGGCAGACCATAGCAGCCCCCCTTACATCCCCCCTTGATAATTCTTCTTAAAATCATATATTTTATTCTTCATATTTTCGTTGGTATTTATTGGTAATGATTACTACTACCCAAAAATATCTATTTATATATAATATCAATATAATATATATCCTATCAATTCAGATTATTCAAAATTGACCGAATACAATTCTTTGAGGTTTTTGGATTATAATATAATTATTTAATTGGAATTTAGATTTATTCATAATTAAAATATTAAATTAAGATCATATTTTATTGTCAACCTTTATTTACAAATCCCTAAATATTTCCCATCTTGAAATATGTCCAGCACAATTAAGCAAATGAAAATTTAAAAATCCTGCATTTATTTGCCCTAATATCGTTATTTTCTATATTTGGTTTGCGAAATGTCAGCATACCCTACACCCAAAAATTTAGAATAATTATCCATAATTAAAATATTTATCCCGGATACCCAAGGAAACCTTAAATATCTTTGTCCACCTAATTTAATTTAAAATAATATATAATTATATAGTACTCTAAATAAATTTGTATTCAAAAATATATTCCGCCACACAACCAGGATACAGGGCAAAGAAAGATAAAAAATATCATTAATAATAATCACGAATATTTCAAGATATTTCAATTGCGTATCCTCGGATCCTAATGCAAGGATATCTATTCTGAAAGTATGTGAAAAGCATAGGTTTCCATCAAAAGGAGAGGCTTCTTATAAATCGGTTTTCATATTTTTGTTTATTTTCTTATATTTCCCCTTAGTTTACTTATTCCGATCAGAATATGGATCTTTTTTCGGTTTTTCATTTCATTTATATTATATGTATGTTTTTATTTTAATTTTATTTCAGTATGTGTTTCTTTAATTGTTCGTTATTTGTTTTGTTCCGATCAAAATTTAATTCATGTGTTTTAGTTTGTTAATATGTATTTTTAATTTTTGTTCATTCTTCATTATTCTTCTAATTTTAAATTTATGGTAAGGTGTGTTTTTATTTCTCCACCTGCCAGGTAAGGATCCCTAGATTTTATGTAATTTTATAAGAGCGGCATCGCCCGGACCTCGTCACCTCCGCCGCCTCCGCCTCACCAGCTCCAAATCCCAGTGGCCACTGCCAGACCTCAACAACGAGCTCCAGATCGCAGTGGGCACTGCCGGCCTTCAACCGCGAGCTCCAGATCCCAGTGGGCACTGCCGGACTTCAGTCGCGACTGCCAAATCCCAGTGAGCACTGCTGGGCTTCAACCGCGAGCCTCAGATCGCAGTGGGCACTGCCGGATTTCAGCCGGGACTGCCAGATCGCAGTAGGCACTGCCGGACTTCAACCTGTATAAATGCCAGATTAACTGCCAGAAAGAATGTCAGATAGAATACCAGAAAGAATGCCAGGTAGAATGTCAGAAAGAATGCCAAATAGAATGGTAAAAAAAATGCCAGATGGAATGTCAGATAGAATGTCAAATAAAATACCAGAGGAATATCAAAAAGAATATCAGAAAATATGCCAAATAAAATGCCAGATTAAATGCCAAATAAAATCTTAGATAGAATATCAGAAAGAATGCCAAATAGAATGCCAAAAAGAATGCCAATGTGAATTGTTAATGTCATGAATTGTTAATGTGGTGAATTGTTAATGTGGTGAATTATTAATGTGGTGAATTGTTAATGTGGTGAATTGTTAATGTGGTAAATTGTTAATGTAGTGAATTGTTAATTTGGTGAATTGTTAATTTGGTGAATTGTTAATGTGGTGAATTGTTAATGTGGTGAAATTTCATCGAATAAAAGTCATTCGTAATTCGGAAGATTACTTCCCAATTTCCTTTGATAATTTGCCAATTGCACCCTGCGAGCCGAAGGCTCCGGGACCCTTTACCAGCTCATGAATATCAGTGATATCAGAAACATACCCAAGAAGTCTAAAGACGAAGTTTAGCCAGGTCCTTTTTTTTGTGTAAAATAGCTACCACCCCTAGAAACCTAGAAACTTACCCATCTACCAAGATCATTTTGTAGACTCCAGGTATCAGAACCGATGGTTTGTAGCTACAAAAGGGCGTGCCCACCCTACCCCCTAAATCCCAACCCTGATTTTTGTAGTAGCACAGTCGTGCACTGGCATTTTGTAGNTTTGTAGCTACAAAAGGGCGTGCCCACCCTACCCCCTAAATCCCAACCCTGATTTTTGTAGTAGCACAGTCGTGCACTGGCATTTTGTAGAGCATACTGCGTTGGAGCACATGTAGGTTTTCACCCTGCTTTTAAAGATTGAAATTCCGGGGTCTGAGGTTTGTATTTTGGGGCGGTGGTTCAGGGGTTTAGGACGGGTTCCGGGTATGCATTCTGAAATTTGAAAGGTTGATGCAAGNTGAGGTTTGTATTTTGGGGCGGTGGTTCAGGGGTTTAGGACGGGTTCCGGGTATGCATTCTGAAATTTGAAAGGTTGATGCAAGGAGAAGATACAGGTATACATAAGTAAATAATGCAACATAGAAAACCGGTATTGAAATCAGGGACCGTTTCCCAAAAGATCCAGGTATTGTGTGAAATTCAACAATCTAATCCTGTGCGGTTTGGATGTTTAGGTGTGTGACCAGGTCCCTTTTTTTTGTGTAGAATAGCTACCACCCCTAGAAACCTAGAAGACCTATGCGCAGAAGACAAAAAAGTGGACAGAAGCGGTGGACCGATTGGGCGTTGATTTTGGAGTGAAATACAGAGATTTGTTCCCTCAAGATTTGTGTAGCATTTTGTAGTTGTCAGCCCGGCATCCCCTGGGGGATCCCCCGGGGGGATTGCCGGCCAATCCAAGATTCATGTTAACCCTCATGTTAGGTCGTGCGTGGACGCAACTGGCTTTTTGTAGTAGCAAAAATCTGCATTTTTTAGTGATATTCAACGTAAACCAAGCTGCATTTTGTAGCATCTGCATGGGCCCGAGGTGTTGTATTTACAAAGTGCCTGCACAACTTCACCCCTGGAAAGCACACCCTGATAGGTATGGTATATGCGAAAAATATGGGCTCGAAATGGTGACTTTGGACGATGTTGACCCGATATGAAAAATCTGCAAATTCCCCAGCTTACCATGATTCGTTGATTGAACACATTTGCCCGACCCCTAAACTATCACGCTCGGGTACCTTCGGTGCACAAAGCGGCCAACATGCCAAGATCTACTAGATTAATTTTTGGTATGCGGCTTTGATGGTACTGATTCCCGCTTTTATTGGTGATCATTTCAATACTTAGTGTAAAAGTGCCTAGCGGCCTTCAAAGCAAAAAAGAAGTTGATTATTCACCGGGTGCTGGGCATACCACAGACCCCAATAAAATGATGTCAATTTTACCAGAGGCTGCGGCTTAGGGGGATTGAAATAGAGAAAAAACAATTGGGAATTTTACAATTTTCATCATGTCCTGAGAACTTGTGGTGTTCGAGAGTCATCAAAGAAATAATTCAACTGTAGGGATTCCAATCCAATTTTTTTTGCGTTTTTTGTTTAAAAACACCAAAAAAGGCATTTGATCCAGGGCAATTCCAATAATCCAAAATATATACTGAAAAAAACAAATAGTTACTTTTCTTCGAGTGATCCCTACGATGATATTTTATTTGACATATAATGTAATTAATACAAATTTTGATATTCTTTCTGGCAAAACTTTCTGGCAGGGAAGAGGAGGAGAGGACAATTCTGATGAAATCTAGATTTCATCAGAATTATCCTCTCCTCCTCTTCCTCTTGGTATTCTTGAAGACACTGGAGCAAGATGAGAACAAATGCGCTGAGCAGAGTTGCGAAGCTGTGATTCTTCGCGCCAGCTCCTGTAGGCAACACTTGTGTTTCGATCCTATAGTCTTAAGCTTCTCTTCTCTTGGAAACTTCCGCCACCCGCCTCGTGCGGGTTTTACTTGAATATATGTGTTTTCTCATTTGCATATTTGACATATATTAATTTAATTCATAATTTTGATAAGTATGGATTTTGAAATTTTGATCAGATTTCATTTAAGAAGCCTCGCAAAAAATTGTTTGGAAGAATTCATGGGTTGTATGTTGCATGTCAGCACAAAGATATGAACAAATCATGTGGGCTAATGCTGCCGGGAAACAGTCGAGATCCAGTGGAGACATTGGCAACAGCTGCGCAAAAGCATTTTTGAGCTTTCCATGCCTTCACCATGGCACAATGATGCTCAGAGCCGTGAAATCGTCAACTGATGATAATTGATGATTGCATTTCTTCGCCAAGCCACAGGGTTTGTGCAAGAATGGGGCAATCCCATGATTTTCCCTATTCAAATGACCATTTCTAGCCCCATTTCTGGACAAATCCACAGTAGGTTCCACGGGTTCCACGGGTTGCTGGAGGAAGAGACGCCTTGCGGCCTCGGCCTTTGATCTTGAGGTGACAAGGTTGACAACCCACGACCAAGGTGAGATGGTTGATGTGATTGAACCATTTCCAACACATCTCCCAAGACTGCACGATTCTCCAGGATTCTGCACCTCTGCTGAGCTCGAAGCTCCAAGAAGGACTGCAACTGTGTCATGGACCTTGCTTTGACCTGCCATGAAACATCAAAGCCATCGAAAAAAATTGCCTGGTTACATATATATAATTATATATATATATATTTTTTTGTTATCCCTTGCTCGTTGCTTGGGGGCCTCCTTGAGCTCGGCGATATCTTCAGCAAGGGCGTTGGACCTCAGGGCGGCAAACGGCTTTGTATAGCGAAGGTGGAGGTCCTATCCTGTCCTGCCTTTGTATATTTACACGACATATATCGACATATGATGTCATTCTATATTAATATGAAGGTGGCCCTAACTGCGCCTAATGGTTTGGGAAGCCACAGTCACATTGGAGGTGGTGAATCAACTCATAAGGTCTTACATGCGCATGTTAGTCGATATCACTGTGTATCTCCATCAGTTTCAGAGTGAAAGTACTGGAAGTGTACTAAGTCACTTGCTCCTTCAACAACGCCTGCCAAAAGACATCAAAAGACATAAATAAATTGTGGGTTGGTTGGTGTCACCTGCCACTTTGAGACAGCAGTTTGAGCACAGGCAAAGGCCTTGCGCTTGCGATCCTCCTCCAGCATGTCGTTTTGAAGCCTGTGAAGCCTCAACATGAACAAAATACACATGAACTTCAAAGTGGCAATTCCATAGAGAGCAGTTGAGAAAAGGGAAAGCAAATGCTTCGTTCAAAGGAGGATGGATTTTGATGGAGAGACTACAGAACCAAGTAGAAAAACATCCAATCAACAGACCTACGCAGCCACAAGTGCTGCTCACTCAATTGCCATGGGCATTTTTCTTCTGCAGAGATGATATTATTCTTCAACCTTGCGAATGCTGCATTTGCAGCAGCCAGTCAAGACTGATGCTCTATGTCGGGTGGCGCTTCCACTACCCAATTGAATGCAGAATTCGGCGCCGCCCCGGTCGCCAGGATTTGCGACCATGGGGAACAGGAACCAACTGCAGATCCCTTCAGGCCAGTCTCATGCCTCAAGCCATCTCAAGACCAACCAAGATTCAGGCTGCTACCACCCCCAGGTGGACGTAGAACTCGAGTGGTTGGTGTGTCAGAAAGCACATTTCCACAATTTTGATCTGCTCCGTTGGCATAGGAGTTGGATGACACTCGAAGCCGTTGACCAAAAGCTTCACCACCAGCAGCACGACCTGCACGACCTGCTGCTGGAGCGGAACTGGTGTCCCAAGCGAGGCTCATCTCAGAATGACCCCCAGGTGGCCTTGAGACACGGGTGGTTGGAACACCGGTCAACACGTTTCCGGTATTCTGGTTGTGGCCACTGGCATAGCTGTTGGAACTTTCACGTGGCCGAACTCCATAAATCTCCTCAGGCGGCCTGCGAGCACCGGCACCAGGTGCTGCAGGTGCTGCAGGGGCCCGAGCGGGTGCACCTGCCGGTGGGCACTGCTCTGTCCATGGCATGGCCCCTTTGCCGCCTTTGCCACCTTTGCCTCGTGGTTGGGGCGGTGGCTCATCCCAGCCAAGACAAAGGGAGGATTTGCCTCCAGGTGGTGCCGCCACCCGTGTGGTTGGGATGTCTGCGATGGAATTCCCACAGTTTTGATTCGAGCCATTCGCAAAGCTGTTGGAAGAAACCTTGGGGCGAGCACCAAAGACTGGATCTTGACTCTCAAACATCATAGAGAGGACGCAATGGCGCAACGGCACACTCTGCTACGGCGATTGAGGCTGGTGGCGGCTGAGTCACGAGACAATGGTACAATTCGTTTCAACTCATCAACTCCGAGAAACCTGTGCCACAAAATGTGAGGAAAATATGTGTGCATCATCTCAACTGGATTTGGTGATATCAAAGCAGATCAACCTGACGATCGGCTACTTAGGACCCCAAACTTCTCGAAGCAGTCAGTGAGAAGTTCCTTGGACCAACAGCTCACTCAAATGGACAAAGGCATGGCATAACAAAACCTCTTACGGATCTAGATCACCTACAGGTAGCCTGTATCACCTAGATCACTTGTTGGATCATCACATGCTGCCAAGGATCATGGGGAGCATGTTCCATCGGTTCAGAGGGTTTGGTTGAGTCCAAGGCCTCAACGAAATAAAGGCCAGCCTTCATTAGGTCTTGCAAAGCTTGTTGCCGGTGGACATCCCGCGGTGCAACACGATGCACGTTCGCAATCTGGAGAATGTTCAACATTTAGAGACCTCAAGGGACCTGAGGCAGGCACCGCCTGCACAGCATCCATCAAAACCTCGGAATGGCAAATGTAAGTCTGCTCTCTGCTCTTTACCTATCCTTCCACCAACCTGAAAGACTTTCACTACATTTTGACATCACCTCTGTTTACAGTTTGACATCACCTCTGGGGCCGAAGCTTTTTTGTAGTTTTGATGTTTATGCCATTTGGCTTCAGCATCATCCACCTGCAGGAAACCAAATAGCTGATGCGAAGCAAGCTTTGACCTGTAGGTTCCTGTAGGTTCAAGATGTTTCAAAACATTTCAAAACCTTCTAGACCATCCAGGACCAGCAGCCACTGCCAATCACCAAATAGCCATTCCGCCGATGGTCCATGGCAAATTCTATAGCAAGCCATCATGTACGGCAACCCTCAAAATATCTCAAACCGCATCCCAAATCCAAACGTATCCAAATGTCAAAGAATGTGAAAGCCATCAAATTCATATCAAATTCATCCAATGAAACTCGAATGGATTTGTGCCAACCTCCTTCCGAAACTCAGCCGTACTCCTGAGAAGCCCTGAGAGCTCGCGCTCCGCCTGGCGCGCGGTGGCTATCCATGGCAGTCCACCTAATGACCTAATGTGACTAGAATCCACCCAACCATGGGGAACAGGGGCTTTAAACAAACTGGACATGTTCAGTCTTGGACTCCACTGGTCATGCTTTGGAGAAGCTTAAACTCTTGAAGCCTGGCTGAGAACATGCCTGTGATGTCTATAGGTTTGTCGGAAGACAGGATACCCATGGATATGTCCAAATCCTTTGGTTTATCATATTGGTTGTCATGTTTTTCTTGAGCATTCTTAACCCCATCATCAGAGATAGCCACGTTCTCAATTAGTTCTCAAACTATGATAAGTTCCAAATCAACTTGGGCAGTTTGTATGTCTTGCAGCCCTGCGCGCCCACCTCAGCAATGCGATGTCGAAATTCCCTCACATCCAATTGCGTCTGCTCATCAAACTCCCGGAGTTCCTCCTGCAAAATCGGCTGGATATGGCTGGATCCGTTTATGTAAATCCAAGTTCGTGCATAATCGGCAGCAGGGGGTTGCCGAATGAGGTACCTACAACCTATATCGCCTTGTACCATTCTGTACCCATACCAGGTATTTGGAGAAATCCATTGTATCACATCCCAACCACGCCGCCTTCACCAGCCGCAGTTCGTGGTACGGGACCGCCACGGCCGTTTTCGCTGGATCAAGGCCTCTGGAACTCGCAGGGCCCAAGACTGTGCCACCTTGGATGAAGTGATGGCAGGTGGGCCGCAATTATATACATCCCAGGGAAACCATGGCTGATGAATAGCTGCAACCAAAAGTGAAAAAATCATGATTGAATCCTGTTGAATCTGGAAACTGCAGGAATTACTGCAATCGTAGTGATGGTGTGTACAGGACATAACTTGAGCCCTGAAATTCCACTCCAGAATAACCGTCGCCTCGAGGTGGTGTGTTTGCACTCCTGCTGACTGGTCCAAACACTGCCCAAGTTCTACAGATTTTGAACGTGTTTCACAGCGGCTCTCCTCAGGCTGTTGGCGTCGACCATGAAACCTCAGTGCCAGGCAGGACCATTGGCATCTGAGGGACACACAGCAGGTATGTGCCAATGAGTGAGGACCACAAATTCATTTCGCAGATTCAAACGTCAATTTCCTCAAGTCCTTTTTATCCCAATAAACTGGCTCTCCATCCACTTCTCAAACAGACGTTCTATTCATCTATCGCAGTGTATCTGGCCGTTTAAGAGTCTACACCCATCTGCCAACCGCTTCCCCCCAATAGCGGCCATGGCGGCCATGGCCAAGTCACAGCTCTCCGGGGAGTTGCGATCCAGTCCGGCTGGCCTTGGCAGCAGCGGGATGTGACGGGTGGATGACCCACTTTTGATGCCACAAACTCAGGGAGGCACAGCGGTTCAAACGGCTCGCCGCCATCCTGTCAAGGAGTTGGGGATGAGGACATTCCACGATCTGTGGATAAATCTCTGGCAGGTGTAGGAATTATGTAGGGCTATGTCATGTTTAACATGCATAGGCGGTCTGGTAGCTGCTTGTTAGCTTTCCACTTTCAGAAGTGCAACAGCCGCTTTTTTGCCTTTTGCAGGGCATTCCTGTGCAGTTTCTTTTTCTCAAAGTCTAGTACATTGGCTTGGCACACATCAATCTGCATGGTTCGCCGATGGTTCGCCGATGTTCGCCGCCCTATAGATCTTCTCTGGACGGATCGTTGATTTGGCGATGAGGTGTCATTTTGTTTTGTACTGCTCAAGGCGATGATGTTGGATGGATGTTTATATTTTGGTATCTGTTGGTGCAGCAACCTCCTCCCAGAACTCAGGCACTCTCCAGAACCACAAGAGGTGATTCTTCGTTGAAATCATCTGGCCTGAAGCCATCTCACCTCAAAGTTGTATCAACATCATCCACATCTGAATCTGGAAATCGCAATACCAAAAGGATTGGTGAAGCAGGTAGAAGGAGTAGATGGGCAACGGTGGCATGGCATTCTTCGGGATCAAGTGCTGCAAGCCCACGGTGGTTGTATCCAGTGACTGCTGCCTGCTTGGATGACATTCTCGAGTTCAAGCAGATCTGCCTTTGGCTCGGTGACGGGGCACATCCTGCAGACGGCCCCGCAATGCACAGTATGAACAACATGCACAGCATACAGAGTGACCCAAATGTTATCATTTAATAATATATCACCCAAAAAATCCTGGCCCTTATTGCGGATGCCCGCTTGAGCTGCCAGTAAGCACTGTACAAAAAATGACTGGAGTCGTTGGAAGCTAACACAAGAAACTCTAGCTGCTAAGCTCCTTCCACAGGCGATGCATGGCTTCACTACGAGGTGCCATGGAAGGCAACAATTCGCCGGATGCAGTGCGCATGTTGCAAATCAGCTGCATCTTCTCCTGACCACTTCCACATGGCTTCCCAAACCGGACTGCTCATGATTGCCATATCCAACTTGATCTGGCTCTAACTCAGGCGTTTCATTCTACGTATAACCTGCCATGTCCCCAGTCCCTAGTCACTGATGAGACCTGCTTCACCTGTTTTCACCTCGCCACTGATTCTGAGCTGAGCTGCGGTGCTTTGATCAGAGCAGATCTGCTCAGCTCGTCGATCCCTCAACATCTCACCTGGGTCTGCTGCGAGAAGCTTCCGAACAGAAAGTAACTGGAGTAACCAGAGTCTAGAGCAGGAAGCAAAAGGCCAAGCCCAGCTGTTGCTAGTGCCGATCAGAATTTTCAATAATCAATTTCGCAGCCTCAATCAGCTTCTTTTGTCGGCCCTGAATTCATGTCGCTGGCAAGTCACTAGGTGCGCACCAATCCAGTAGTTGGAATTCACGCGTCTCTTGCAGCACCGCTTCACCTGCTTGACGCACTAAGTCCGAGAAAGCGCCACTGGACACCCAACGAGCGCAGAAGGCCTCACGAGAACTGATGGAGTCACAAACGTATTGGTCGTCTTGAGATGCTGGGTACCAATTTTGGGACTCTCAAGGTCCCTCCCTGCCGATGGAAAGATGAAAAATGATGAAAATGCCAAATATCTCTCTGCATTTCCTGAAGTCCTACCAACCTGGCAAGTCATCAATGATACTCAATCTGACACCCATTTATCATTTATGATCAATGATGTGACAAAATAATATCAACATTCATGAACAAGCATCAACAATCATCAACAGTAACAATCATCACAGTAATTAATCATGAATCACACCACTCACATCATATCACATAAGAATTTAATATGACATCTACACAATCATATGGTCCCATACAAGTAAAACCCGCACGAGACGGGTGGCGGAAGTTTCCAAAAGAAGAGAAGCTTCAGACTATAGGATCGAAACACAAGTTTTGCCTATAGGAGCTGGCGCGAAAAATCACAGCTTCGCAACTCTGCTCAGCGCATTCGTCATCATCTTGCTTCA
>BGPT01000022.1:300931-323013 GCA_003297045.1 Symbiodinium sp. clade C Y103
AGCAACAACAAAGTGACCTTGAGAGACTTATTCCCATTGCCAGCGCCGTTCGAGATAAATCCGACGGTAAACGGCGACGCCTAACCCCGTCGCGCGCGCCAGCCAACTTTTCACCGCAACGGAACCTCCGTTTACCCGAAAAAACACAATGTTTCGTGCAAATCCTAACATTCAGATCTCATCCTTGATGTAGCAGTTCNGCCAACTTTTCACCGCAACGGAACCTCCGTTTACCCGAAAAAACACAATGTTTCGTGCAAATCCTAACATTCAGATCTCATCCTTGATGTAGCAGTTCCTATGCAAACTACACAGAAACGCTTGCAAAACAGAAGCAAATTGATCTCTTCACGCAAGCGCGCACCTGACACTATGATCTTTGTGACTTAATGATCTCTTCAGGCAGGTGCCCACCTGACACAATGATCTTTGTGACTTAATGATCTCTTCAGGCAGGTGCCCACCTGACTCAATGATCTTTGTGACTTACTGATCTCTTCAGGCAGGTGCCCACCTGACACAATGATCTTTGGGCTAATGTGGTGAATTGTTAATGTGGTGAATTGTTAATGGAGTGAATTGTTAATGGGGTGAATTGTTAATGTGGTGAACTGTTAATGTGGTGAATTGTTAATGTGGTGAGTTGTTGATGTCGTGAATTGTTAATGTGGTGAGGTTTTAATGTGGTGAGCTGTTAATGTAGTGAATTGTTAATGTGGTGAATTGTTAATGTGATGAATTGTTAATGTGGTGAATTGTTAATGTGGTGAATTGTTAATGTGGTGAATTGTNGGTGAATCGCAGGTGCCCACTTGACACAATGATCTTTGGACTACTAGAATAAAACCATCCGTAACTCGGAGTTTCTCTACGAAACTTCCTCTGATAATTGTAAATATGATCACCACACGACACGTTGACATGGGGCCTGTGTTGGGAAGCAGCACTTCTCAACGGCCAGCAGTTCGCTTGGATCTGCCAGACACGAAGTCCAGGAGCTCGGGCTCGGTTCCCCCAAATCCCAGCACCAGGCCTCGGATAGCAGCTGGATTGCTCAGTGGCACAGATGGTATGAAATTCAAACCCAGAATGATTGTCTTAGCGCACTGAATTCTGAATCGCTTCTATTTTGTATATAAATATATACATATTGGTTTTTATTTGTAATCAGTAAACAATCATCGATCTATTATCGATCTTATCCAAGCTCCTGACGGTTTGGATCTCCTCTTGGAAGCGCCCGTTTCGTTGGGACACCTGAGAACAGGATGCAATCAGTTGACATTGCCGCGAATTGCTGGTTGAAAGATCTTGAAATCTGATGAAATCTGGATGTCTCATGGAATCTCATCTCTCTCTCTCTGTCACTGGTGCCTTCAATCCTTCCAATGTCGCAAAGTGGGTTGGGACAGGTGGGGCTTGTCGAGGCAATAGCTCGGACAAGCCATCTGGGGAGGTCAAACCGTCCAGAACCTCAGCAAAGCAAAGCCATTCAATGCCATTCAATGGACTTTGCTGGTGAAAATGGTCCGTGGATGTCCGTGGGGAAATCAGTTTCTCTCTCCCTCTCTCTCTCTCTCTCTCTCTCCCCATCGCCATCGCCATCAGGTCACCCTGTCCCAGCCGTGCTAGGTAGCGAGTTGCAGGGACCTATTTTGGTACTTGTGAGTCTGCATCGCTGCTACTAGTATCCTTCAATTTTGCCAGGTGGCTGCCTGATGCCATGAAAGGTCAAAGACTGGTCTGTACCAAGTGAAACTTTGCCGACTCACCTGCGCACAAGCTGGCCTTTTTCCGCACAGTGTAGAAGCATGCCAGCATGAATACATTTGGCCAAATGCAACTGGGCAAGTTCTGAACTTTCATTGACTGGAATTGTTGATCGTTTTAGCTCGACTGGGCTTCATGCAGAGCCTCAAGCAGCCCTTGTCCTGGCTGGGGATGGCTCTTCCGCCTTCATCGCACGACTCTGGAAACGACAGGGAGAGAGTCACGGGTGAACTTGGGTTGGTTGTCATCAGAAATTCGGAGTTTCACAATCTGCACATGCAACGACAAAGTCTATAGTATATTAGTATAATTATAGATGACATGAGTATCGAGCAAATAGCCGTTCCCGCCTCCACTGTGCAAGACCATTGGCCGTGAGATTTGGGCATCGAAACGCCTGGTTCCCACCCAGAAGCCGCGGCCGATGCACAACTCCAGCCTGCAACAGTGACGCGTTCAAGTTCTGGTCAAGAAACACGGTGAAAATACTGCAATTATAACGCGAAAGCGACTAAGAAATACAAACCAGTCGCAGTTGCTGCTAGCAGAACTATAGAACAAAAAGGCCTCAATCGAAGTGTTGGATGTCAGCAGCAAATGAACTCCACCGCCTGGCTCGCCTCAGATCTACGGAGCACAGCGGAGCACCTCCATGGCCTCCCCAAGTCCCAGGAGCTCCCGGCATGGACCACCGCCCACTCGAAAGGTACCCAAGACCTGGGCTGGGGCACCAAGTCGCGCTCGGAACGACCCATGGCTATCCATGGCTATCCATCTGGGGAAGCCGGGCCAAATGGAAATAGACGCTGAGAAGCTTCACCTGGAGCAGCTATGAGCTACTGGGGTGTGCCAAAGGTGTTAGAAATAGTTGGCTATATTGGAATAAATATGAATGAAACTATAAATACATATCGTCATGATATATCCTATGTGAAGGTACATGAAACTACAATGCAAAGAGTTGATAATTATAAATAGTGTTTCTTTTGGGGGTGCTAGACTCGAAAAAAAATGGAGCAGCTGGTGAAATCTACACAGAGTCTCCTTGCATGTCAGTAGCCAAAACATCTGGCATCAGATCCCGGAAACATCGATGGTCACCATAACCAAACTTTGAAATTATAAATGCTTATGGTTCAATGCACCAAAGGCGTCAATAGTCTGGCGCTCGTGAGAAACCTTTGCCGCCTTTGCTCATGCCATTCTGCATCATGCATTTTGAAGCACGCTTGCATCATCTTGTATCTCAGAAGATTCTGAGAATCACACCAAATGGTCCTTCACATCGGGCCTGGTGACAAGAAATCAGATGAGCTGCGCAGATGGAATGAAACGCTCTCCCCACTGCGCCTGAGTGAAGACGAGCTGGCTGCCTCCAAGATGGCTGAGCTGTGGCCACGTCCCTTGCGACACCCAGAAGCACTGGCTTGCTCGTCACATCAACAGAGGTACAGGATGTCAGTATGAGCATTCGTGCGCATTAACATCAATTACATTACATAGTGACATAGTTTTAATAGTAACAACATATACTGAATATGACTTTGGACTGCTCGTGGTAGACCTCATGAATATCTAAACTGGTGAAATCAAACACCAGAAACCAAGCTACTTAAAATCAAGAATCTCCAAGATTTGCGACCGTCTATGACCGACTCCATTTGAAAGTGAAGCCACACTGCCCAGCGTTGCCACCTGGCGAGCACCAACCGGCACCGGCTCCACCAACTTATCCGTCAGATCATACCTCCAGCTGCGCAGCCAGAAACGATTCTGTTTTTGTTGGTGGCGTCTGTAGCATGTTGTAGCTGTCTCTAGCAATTCTGAATCCTACATGGACACCTGGGTCCGCGGCAAATTTCGCCTGAGAGGGAGATCATGGCTTGGGCCAGTGGGGTGGGACATGGTAGTGCACAGAATGTTGAATCAAAGGTCCTTGCATGGCCTCTATCTTGTTTTTTGAAGGTTTGACCGGCTTGGCCACCCACCTGAAAGCAAAGAAGAAGGGATACCACTGCAGAAAAGGCGCCTCACAGTAGCACAGCTGACTAATGGCAACGCATGGCAACGCAAGACACTGAGTGCATATGTGTGGTGATATGTGGTGACCAGGAGCTCAGGAGATTTCAAGAGAACCAGAAATGCAAAGTCTAGGATTTCCCACATATTTCGTTTCGCATGCCAGTACAGTACTAGTCGGTCCCAATCAAACAAAAGCACTTTACAGCTAGATTGAGTCGGTGGCTAAAGTCAAGTAGCTCATCATGCTCATCTTGTCCATCCAAAGCTGTTACAAGTCGCATTACTCTACAGATCTCTACAGCATGTCTTGAAGGTGGCTCCAACAGGTTGAGGATGCCACAAGCCACCGATGTACATGAACCGCAGTTCGCCCCATGGTGCCTTGGATTGATAAAACACAGCAGCCGGTCAGCAGCGGTGCTTCCGGAACGAGTGGCTCTTGACAGGGCGTACTGCATTCCATGGCCACCGTAGCTGGCCTGCCATCGTGTCAAGAGTTGATGACAAGCAAAAACAGCTGAAATCTGAAGTGATGCGACGGTACATGTTGTCTTGGGAAGGTTAGCCTGTCATAGGTACACACACTCTCGTCGGACTAGCTAGCTATTCATCTCTTGCACTTGATGGAAGTATAGCTTTAGGCGTGCAAAAGAACCCATTCCTCGCGCATTCTCAAGCCAGCGAGTGGCCGCAACCCATGAAGGGCAGACGCAAATCGGACAAGCTTCCAGCAAAAACGTCCTCACAAACTGATAGAAACACTTCGAACCCAGTGATCTGCAAAAAGTATTCACAGCTCAGTCTACCAGTTCTCATCGTCAATCTACCGGGCTTTGGGTCTTCCCGCCCCTCCAGACACAGAGATCCAAATGCCATGCACAAGTGCACCACTCCCCGCGTGCAACCTAGAATCATCTGCAATGTAGAATGGCATCAGCGCCTGGGGCTGCGTGGGCGAACACAAAATAAACGAGGATGAAAGTGGATCCATGATCATCGCCAGCTATTAGAAGATGCTGCAAGTACGGTTTCAGCAAATGCTTAACAGACCCCACAGTCAGCACACTCTTTCGATGGATCTCTCTCGATGTCTCCACCACTCCACAGGTCACACTGCGCAAGAACCACAACTCTGGTGCCAAGGGGCATCAATCCATGGGACCCAAATGCGCCGTAGGAATGGCCTCAAAGTGTGCTCACCCCAACTGTTGCCCCCTGCTGTGGCTCCTCAGCATCAACTCTTCATTGTCACTGAGGCGACGAACCGTCCCAATACCTCTGGCCTTAGCAACATCCACTGTCGAACACAGCAATGAAGCCAACACATGGCTGCCACTCTGACCACCCTATGTCATGAGCAAGCTGAATCCCGTTTTCATCATTTTCTCAAGGATGGCCACAGCCTGCTAAAGATATCCTATGGTGTCCTAGTATGTCCTAGTCACCTAGTCCTACTGGTAGGGCTACAAACCAACATTGGCACTACCTTTGCAGAGCCCTTTGGCTGGTTTGAAACCGGCACAAATCAACTAGTCCACTCAGCTTGACGGAGAAGACTCTTCAGCCTTGGGCGAATCAGGCAAAGTATGTCCAGATCTTTGAAATGTCTTCCTTGCTTCGTTCAAAATGACGCCAAAAACTACGCTCACAGTAAGCAGGCTTAGTATAGGTGTTGCGAAGACTTCGCATCAGTGTGTAAGAGTGTGCAGAGTGCGCTTTAACACATTCTTTGCCAAAACAATATATCTCAATGGATTGATCTAGGGATGTATACGGAACATCTACAAGAAACCATGTGTTTACATGTTTTTGCCCACAATAATCCCAAATATAGAGGCTTCCTGTGGAATTTCCCTTCGAGCAATTCAGAAAACTCTGAAGTCCAAAAACACAATTTGCAGACTATCTTCATGACATCAATGACATCTGTTTGATTGCCACATTTTGTCACTCAACCCCCTCGGATGCAGACCAGTTCGGTCAGCCACTGTCGCATGATAGCAGCGTCGTCTTCCTGTGAAGATCTGCGGCATCCATACAGTGCTATGACAACCATGACACAAGTTTGTACAACAAATTATCCACACTCATATGCACTCGGCTCGTGTATTTATCTATGCTTCTTTCCTTTCTTTACTATATCTCGAGAGCGTATGTATAATATCATAGAATCACAATCCAGTACACACATATTTGCACCTTATATATCAAGCCGTTTAGTGAAAATGAAACGATCACACCAATAGGAGAATCACTCTAATCACTCTGATAAATACTGATAGAAGAATTCTGTGAATCTATCTTTTCTTAATCTTTCTTAGGTCACCGCACTATTACCCTACAGCGAATTTGTTCTCCATTCATCTCCAGTGCAGAGAATTCCACTGTCCAACCCAGGCAATGCTTGCGACAAGCATCTGGAAGGGTCTTCATTGGTGCTATGTCCTTGGAAGAAGCGCCGCTAGGCGCCACAGCAATGTCATGTCATGCATCCACGCACCTTCCGCGGACATGTACAGGTGTCCCCCTGTGTTATGCACGTATAAGACGCAAAAATAAGATCCCCAAAAGTCCGCCACCAGTCCGGGAATGTCCGGGAGGTCTTCATGCAACCAGCTGCTGTGGCATTCTTGAAGCCCTGCGGGACGGCTTTGCCCCGTGGATAGAAGCCAATGTACCAATGGAAGTAGTCATAGCCTCGAAAGGGCTCAAAACACTCATGAGACTACATTATGCCCAAAATAGCCCGACCATGATGAAACTGCGAAAATGCTGTTAGTAAATCGTATGAAAAGGTAGCCTGGCTCCAACCTCAGGTCATTCAACAAAATCAACAAATATGTGCGATCGCCAAACCGATTCAACAACTCCCACTGACCTGCGAACGCCCATGGCGTGAAACTGATCGTCTGCTAATATGTGCCAAGATGCTGCTTTCGGCTCGATGGCCAGGCCTTGCCGGCAACGGTACGTTCAATAGTGAATTCAATTCAATATTCTATTGGACAACAAAAGCTTTCTCAAGCATAAATGCTGGAGGAAAGCATCTCATGCAGGGCCAAATTTCACCACAGCAGCAAAAACTTGCAAATTATCCGAACCATCCCGAACCCAACTCCCTACTTCAAGCATGGCTGGCGCCTGAAGCTTCCAAACCAGCTGTTGCGATGCGTTTCGACGCTGGGTCTTGTCCACACAGCAATATTGAAGGGACAATCGTTCAACTTGAAATAGTACCTGGCCATGGCAGCAAATGCGAGGCTCTGGAAATATGTGGCGGCGGCATGCTCACACATTTTCATCCCTTGCTTCCTTCTTGGTACAAGGGCGGTTGACACCTACAGATTGATCAATTTGTGTTCGCTCTGAAGCCAAGACACATTTGGAGGACTCTCTTGAGGACATGAGCCAAATCCTCCAGTTCCATGACGGAAATTTGAAAAAAGTCCTGAGCACCAAACTGCCCATGATCACGTCAGAGACCACAACAAAGCGAGACCCAGCAAACCAATGTCAATGACTTCAACCATGTTCAACATGCCCGCTGAAACGCAAAACACACGGCACATCATGACACAATTTGCATTGAAAAAATAAAGGCATCGCAAGCATCATAATCGCATGCCGGGCATCGGGTGAATGCCTTTTTGGAGCCAAGTAAAGACGCCAGCGCTCACGACAAGCGAAAGGTGCTGACACCACGAAGTGCGCAGTCTCCAACACCAAACGCTCGGAGGCCAGGTCGCTCTGAGCGACAAAATGCCGGTCAGTCAGGGCAAGCAGAAAATCACATTGGGAATCAGTCAGGTATAGAAATCATGTGACATTACCGTGATCACCCAACTTGTGGAAATTTGTGGAACTAAATCGTTTGAGAGTGGGGCTTTTCACCCAAGTCCCAATGACTTCGCAGTCAAGGTACGCCCGTTGGTGCGGAAACCAGCACTTGGCAGCCAACACATAGTCCGAAGCGCTGCTGTAGCCGTGCTGCTCTAATTAGCTGCACCTTCCATGATGTCCAAAGAGGCTGGAACTGCTCATGCCATACAAACAGCTATATATATCATCAATCAAATATCGAATCATATCGAATCCCTATGTTATAGCCCTATACAATCTATAGCAGTCCATAGCGATCAGGGATACGTTTTCGGATCTTGATCTTGGATGTGGTTGATCCCTCAGCCTCGCGAGAAAGCGAACTGGGCACCCCACATCCACGGAGCTGGGCACGAAAGGTGTGGTGATGATTTGCCAATGCGCATGCACAATGCTCCCGCATTTGTGCTGCTTAAACACCTAAGGAAGGAACACGAAAGCTACAAGATTCCCATGTAAACACAAACTTTAGTACAAGACGAGGTTGAAAGACGGTCTGGGCAAACAGCGCATATTCAACCAAGGCGCAGTGACATACCCGACCAGCGGATTTGCTAGAAGCTCACGGCCCCGGATCACAATTGCTCGCAAGGTAAGGCCAATGCACCTTGGAGATTCCTACTGTAACCACTGGCAGTGCAGTCCACCTCATCGTTCAAAGATTGAATCAGAGTGAACAAGTATAGATGCCGATGTCGATGCCCGTCAAGATTCATTTGAAATCAGTGGCGCAGTGTGCAAGCATCCAACACATCTCGCAGGGAGGAACATTGCAACACCATTGCAACATCATGGCAACATCATGTACTTCGTTTCAAGCCACCTCATGTCATGGGCAGCTAAGCTGGAAGTCTTTCCGGAAATTCTTTGCTTTCGTATCCAAGGCTCTCTTCCTGCTCAAGTGCTGCACACATATTGTGCAACGGAGTTTCGATGACAACATCATTGAAGCCCACACCAGGCACCTGTCATAGTGACGATGATTGAAAAAGCCGTGGTGGAATCAATACTGACAGAGATGCATCAATAGTCAATAGTCATCAATCAGAGTGATGCCATGGTGATGCCACTGCTTGAGTCCATTGAGCTCAGGACCTGCAAATACAAAGGGTGCCCAACTCGGGGATTGATCATGTTGCCACCTCGATCATCCAGGAAGCCATCATCGCAACCATCGAAGTAGTACTCCCGGGGGACGCTCATGCTTGGGAAAATATTGCGAACCTCGGCTGACATGGCAAACTGATGCAAACTGTATGGCCTGTATGGCAAGGAGTTCGAAGAAATGGCAGGCCTCGGGGGTAAACATAATTGAAATATATTGAAATCAGTAGTGCAAGCCAAATGTCATTGCCTCTGAATTCGGCATACATGTTTACATACCGATCTACAGATCTACACTTTACAAGCGTAAGATTGCATCTAATCACATAACTACCTCCATCTCTCTCCATCTCTGCACACGTACTTATCTATTCCATAGGGGATGTTTTCCGGGCAGCATGCTGTCCCCACTTTGGGATGGTTTACTTAGCACTTGAATCAGACCTTCATCCCTTCATGTGATTTCCTTCGTATGCTGATACGATGTTTCAAAAAAAGACGTAAACTGGCAAAACCAATCTGTAACGCCATCTCATTATATGTTGCTATCATTTGTTAATTTTGTTATCTGTTTCTGGTGGCTCCTGAGACTGCAAAATTCCTGCCGTGCAAGACATCCATCGGTGCCAAGCAACAACCCGCACCTGCCACGGCCTGCCGTTGGCTCGGGACCAGTCGGTTTTCAACTGATGCCCGGTCGTCACGGTCTCGTAGGCATCGTACTGGCCAGGCCAAGCTGTACTCCCAAAGTCATCAGGGGTCGAATTTGTCAAGTGTCGGCCCTTTTAAGAACATCCTCTAGGCTTTCTGCACATTGGAGCTGTTTCATATGCAGGAGGTTGTCTTGTCTCTTCAACAACTGACAAACTGGGGAAGTGGAGACAATCCCGCAGTCCTTCCAGAAGTTCGCCAACAATACTGTCTCAGTGCCCCCCGTCTCGGCCTCATGAGAAATAGGACACAGCACCACTCTTTAAGACGCTACAGCTCACAGTTGTAGTTGTACTCGAAGTAATTACTTGCTGGAAATGCATGTAAATCAGGATCATGTAAATAGCAACGGTCAGAACTTGACAACTTGCGTCAACCTTCCAGCCACCTTGGAAAGTTTGGCTCCCACGTTTCACCCTTCAATCCCATCGAGCCTCGCCCTGAATCTTCCTCAGCCGCGGGTCAAACAAATGCAAAATACACACCACGTCATACCACAAAATGACACAATGGGAATGGCATGGAAGTGCCATGTCAGCCAAAATTTGTGGCTTTGAGGTGCCAGCAAGAAAGGAACAGCAAATGGCAGCTGAATCTGTTCAACTCGACACTACGTTCGATGCAACCCATGATTCGAGGCTTTTTGCAGGGAGCTGCGTACGCTGCGTACGGCATCACCTTTGGACACCGCATGGCATTCCGGTCTCCCAGGGCAAGGCTGCATTCACCTCTTCTGCCTGGAACTTGGGGAAGTCTCAGCTGAAGTGCCATGGTTTGGGCGGAGCAAGTTCCACGTGTACGAGTACCACATAGTACCACTATATTCACTATATCTCTCTGCCCTGTGTCCGACTTACGTTGTGGACCAGACCTTCTTTCGAAAAATCACATCGCCCTTGATGGCCTGCCTTGACAACCAGTAGCGATAGGGCCAACTCAAACCCAAAAAGGTGCAAATGGCGTAGGGGATGAACCCCAACCACCTCGGAGGCGAACCTCCAGTGGTTCCAATCATGTCACTGCGGAAGCTCACTTCCTGTCCATCTTCCTCCACCAAACGCAACTCCTCGGAAATGTCGTGGTATTGATCCGCCGCCCGCGCCCGGCGTTGCAAGGCCTGACGCTGTTCTTTGTGCTCATGGCTGGTGGCCCAGTCACCAACTTCCCAACTCACTTCAAAGTGGACCTGCAACAAGGGAAAGTAGCGTAGACCGTAGGCAACATCTCCCGTGACATCTTCCCATCGCGAAACCTTGAGTTGTTCAGTCAAACTTGCAGTGGCCACACGAACCTCATAGGATTCCGTGTGTATAGTGCCGTCTTCGTCAACGACTGTGGAAGTCCGAGTCTCCATATGGTAGCACTGGGCGCGCACTTCAGGAGCTGGCCTACAAGCCTTGATCTTCTGAATGTAGTCCAGGATGCCCTCAGTGTGCTTCAACATCTTCAGCCCCTTGGCCGTTCGGTTCAAGAGCAAGGCCTCCAACAAATACATGATATATGCAATAAAAGACAAGAATCTCCGATCCTTTCTGCCCAACTTCGCCCTTTGTCGGGAACATGGCCAAAGCTTCAACATGTGAACAGCTGCCAGTGCCATAAAACTTGACACAGGAACGGCCACACGCCAAAAAGGTGATGGGCTCTCAGAGGCTGTACCGACCGGCTCATCTGTAGCTGTTTGGAGCCGAACATAGCCCTTTGAATCTGGATGTGGAATACCATCAATCTTCACCAGGGTCAAAACAATTTGCCCATCTTCAGCCAAGTGTTTAGCAAGGCCATTACCTTCCACTGGCACGCCACAGGCTGTGATGACTTTGAAGGTGTACGGATACATCCCCAGTTCTCGGGCCAATAAATCTTTGAGCTGCGCAGCCTTGCTACTGGCTGGGACATCCACTCTGCACAGCTCATCACCAGCCAAGTTTGCCAGAATCACGTGCAGTTTGGTCTCCATGGCTGCAGCTGTCAAAATAGATCCAAAATATTCTAAAAGAAGTCATTACTCAAACTAACATGTGCTTCATTCTCATTCCTTATTCAGGTACGTATCAATGCAGTCTTTCTCAGGTGCACGGATAGCATATCACACATGGCACCGGTAAACATGTCCTAGACATCGTGAACTATGATGAACTATGACCTTTTGATGCGATTCTTAACCCTGCTTGGATACTACAATATAACATAGCTGGAGGATGCGTCCGTGCTGCACTTTGAGCCCAAAAGGCTGATGAACCCGGCCACTGACAGCAGAGAAGCAATCAGAAACTGGTGCGGAAACTCACCTCGCTCCGATCTGCAAACCTTACACCTTCAATCTCCAGAGCACGCGTTAGACCACAGTGATACACCCACCGTGCTCAGTTTGCAGCTAAGCCGCTCAAATCGCAAGACATCAGCAGCTTCAGGCACATGGCATGCACAGAAGGGACAGCCATCCAATTGTTCTGGCTCCTCGTGGATTGGCCTACCATCACAGTTCGGATTCGAAGCAAAGTTTCATTCAGCGATGCAGTTTTCAGAAAGAGCCTCATGGCGACTTGCTTGCTCTTGCTTTCGGTTTGGCGAGGCTTCTTCTCATTCCCAGTGCCCAGCTGAAAGTGTGCCCACTTGCCCGTGAGAATGTCCTGCAGGTGGGCAAACATGCATCAAAACATGATTAGAATCATGCTCTGTGGGCAAGTCAGTGAAAGGATGTGAAAGGCAAAGCTGTACACATGTTGAGTAGTGGGTGACCTTTTCCCTCATTCTTTACCCCAGTCCTGGCGAATAAAGCACATGCAAGGTCGATGTCCTTCGCCAGCTTGCCGTGCCTGTTCCAAACATTCTCGTGCCTTTCCTCGCTCGGCATCGGAGAGGCTCCAGGTGGTCAGGTCCTGTAAGTCTCAAAGGCATCCACATGATGAACTGACGATGAACATGACATGAATTGACATGAATTGATATGAATTGCCATGACACTTTCTGACCAAAGACTTTTCCAGCTGCCTTGTCATCTTCTGTCCAGCAGGGAAAGCAGAACCAAGGTTTTTTCCTTTTCGTTGCTTCTGGGCCGAAGGTCTCCGTTTCGAAGATGACAGGAAGGACTGGCCAAAGCTTGAAAAGAATAGAAAATGCAACAAGTCGAATCCTCTTGGGATGCATCAGTGTCCATATGCGCAAGCATATTATGAAGATCAATGAAAGATCAACATGACGCATCTAAACTGGCCTGTTAAACTGTCAGCTGCGTCTTCGGGCATACTTGTCAAGCTCCGCGCTCGCACACGATATCTCATCCCTCCACTCATGGCTTTTCAAAAGCACTTGGGAAGTCTACAGAGCTTCAATCGAAGTAGAACATTTTCATTGTATCCGTCTCGCGCTTAAGCCTTTATGGTGGAAGAGGCATCGCCTCCCCTCCGTTCCATGTCCGTTCCATGTCTTTCTGAAAATATGATACAGCTCCATGTAAGCGAGAACAGCCCTTCACAACAAAATGAGCGGACAATGCTAACACGCTGCCCAGTACTTTCTCAGGAAACAGTCCATCTAAATGCAATCGTAACCCACTGCCTGGGAAACAAAATATGCTCATGCTCCGGATTTGCACCTTTATGGAGGCCTGACACCCTTGCACGATGTTGGAATCCCCTGCAGTCCATGCTAGAAACAGCTTCGGAAGGATGATAATCATGCCACAGCAAAGTGAGAGTGACAAGCCGTACAAGAGTTACAGCGATCAATCAAAATGCTCCACCAGGCCCTTTCAAGGCATGCGGCGCACATGGATGGTACGGGATGAATAATTTCAAGAGAGCGTAAGAGAAGATTGGTACAGAGACTAAGCATCAACACCTATAACTGTCTATGACTTTCTATAACTTACTATAACTTTCTATAACTATCTATAACTATCTATAACTATCTATAACTATAACTATTTATAACTATAACTATTTATAACTATCTATAGCTATCTATAACTATAACTATCTATAACTATCTATCTATCCATCTATCCATCCATCTATCCATCTTTTCATCCGTCCATCCATCCATCCATCCATCCATCCATCCATCCATGTCTATCCATCAACTTTTGATCAAGCCGAATAACCAACACCTAAATGCAGGCGTGTTTCCTCTGGAAGCAAAGCATCCGGCCGACTTTTGATGACAAGCCTTGGCACAGCACTGTACATCTAACCATCAACGAGACGTGAAAACGAGGTTGTGAAATCACGTGTTCAAAGACAGAATTAATGCATTTACTGCACGTGTGTGTCTATTGGTGATCAATTCATCTAATTTGGGATCTATCAATGATATATGTTTGAATTGTTCCTCTATGTGCTAGATGACACACACACACACACGCACTCACACACACCTGTTATTGGCTACTCTCAATGATTCTCGTTAGATTTACATGTTTATGTTGTTTTCACTTCACTATTGTAGTTGAACCGACTTAGGCAGAGACACATCTGCAGCGACAGGTGCTAAATCCTGCACCTCAGCTAAAAAGAGAACGCCTTGCGTCAAAAGAACACCACTTTCTCAAATTCATCTCATGTGCCGTCTTGAGTAATTTGAGCACGAAACACCCACTCCCTAAGCTGCAACTCAGAAGCCAACAAACTCAAGGCCAGCACGAAGCAATGTATCCTTCAGCGTGTGACGTGGAGACGGCCATAGTGATGGAAAGAAGGATATTGTGCCATTCAGTCTGCCATTCATTGTGCAATTGTGGGTGAAAAGCCTATTCGATCACATCCACATCTTCCCACATCTTCCCACATCTTCCCACATCTTGCAGGTGGCCATTGATCATAGGAAGGCAGCCATCCTCCCTCCCAATCTCCTGAGGTTCCGATGAACTAAGCCTTGGATCTACCTCGGCTGAACAAAATGCCCCGATGGTTCAACCTAAAAGAGATCCCAATAGAATCCAATCAAAGTGGTGGATGCCAAACAGGTGAACAAAGTGAGTTTCTGGAAATTACGGGATTATTTTATTACAATATATTACAATACACATCAGCGCTATCTTTCATTGCAATGAACATTTACACATGTTGACGCGCAGCTGTCACATCCTGTGAGATGCTGTGAGAGCTGTGAGATGCTGTGAGATGACAGTTTTTCCACATTTGGCCGATTGGGGGGTCTAGCCGCACCTGACGGCTTGCGTGATGCAGCGCCACGTGCAGTGACGCAATGAGGCTGTCAATTGGAAGATTGAAAGCTACAGAGCTTTTGATCCCCGGGATTCAAGGACCTCTGCACAGACACAACATGTGAAGCCACTGGTGCCTGAAAAACTATATACAGATATGGAATGATACGGATATGAACTCGCTCAGAATGGATCGGTGCATCACGATCACCGCCTCTTTGTTCTGCTCGCGGCCAAGTAAATAACCAAACAATGGGCGAAGAACGCTGCACCCCACGACAGTGCAGACTTGCGGGTCTGACTGGAAAGTAGCCTCAGATACTTGCGACACACGGTCAAACCAGAGACCTTCAGTGGGAAATTACATGTCTGAGCTGTCTAAACGGTCGGTGTGTGCCTGTGTGCCAAGGTCACTGTTCACAAACAGATTTACTTCACAGCCGCAAAAAGCAATGGGAGGTGTGTGGCCCATGCGGCCAAGATTCTTGGTGAGCAACAGGATGCCGACCAAGCGCATGATGAACTTGCTGGAGGCAGAACGGTTATCGCCTTTCAGCACCATAGGACATGAGATGTCAATAATTTAAACTAATTAAGGGAGGTAAAAATGTTAAAAGAACCGGGAGAAATTGGAGGCAGCGTTCTGAGAGCGAAGAGCAAGTCTTGTCATAGGATATCATAAGTATTCCAATGAAAGTTTATGAAAGTTTGAAGCATGCATGTTGGAAAAGCACCAGTCCACCCTGGACCAACCACATGTCGGAAATATTCTGAAATTGTATGAGGTTCACACCTTTTTTAGACTTGAGTTGTCTGAGGGGTGGAGATGTGGTGTGCCTGACTCCGCCTCTTCGCTCTTTGTTGGGATGGCACCTGCAGGGCACCGAGGCCAGCAATCAGAATACGTTGATTGTCAATGCTAGATTAAAACGCTCCAAACCCGTCAAAAATCTACATGGGGAAAGAAGGACACATCGTTGAAGTGGTGCCATAGTTGAAAGACTTAGTTTTCTTAATTATTCCTAATTCAGCAAAGGCAACACGTCCAAAACCCTCGGCACCAGGGAAGACCAAGGCAGGTGCTTGATCCAGCAGCGGAGGATCAGGCCAATCGAAGAAGATGCTTGTAACAAAGATCAGCGCAAATAACAAATATTTGGAGACCATCGCAGAGGTCGGGCTTTCACTTGTAAGCACCAAGGACAGCAGAATTGCTTGGGCAATATATGATTTTGCTAAGTTGGACCTAGCTTCACGCCTGAAGCTGATTGGAATCTTGATAGGACAGGGAAATCCTCGCATGATGCCCGTAGTGAGCGCATGCATCACAAAGCCAACCCATGCAGACACGGCCGGCTTCTTCAAAGCCACAAGCGAGACTGCCACCACCAGCAGTATTGCGTTGTTCGCGAAGCGCACCGTCCCAATTCCCACTGACCGAGCCGACCACGTGGAGTCGCGAATCACAGCACTGGCAGGTCCAACGTGTCTAATGGGTGGGACGGGTCCAACAGGCATCAGCTTGGGACGCAGGTTGACAAAGCTCTGAGAGGCGCCCCGGTTCAGTCCCCGGTTCCATGTGTTTGAGCTGCAGAGCAGAGCCAGGCAAAAGGCGCCCAAGGGTTTGAAAGCCATCGGGTGCCTAAAAAGCTAGAAGTTTTTGGCTAGACATGGGTCGCAATCTGATGCTGGTCTTGACAATGCTCCAAGAAAAACAATGAAAAACAAATGAAAACAACATGTTGACGGCGTTGACGGACAATGAAATCAAGCATTGTTTTGTTCTCCCTTTCAATCTGTCTGCCTGCGAACACCATGGTAGTAAATATTCACAAACAGACTTTGCTTTATCCCGCTCAGCTGGAACCTTGGCCCTATAGCAGAACTGCATTCCAATATGATGCATGTTCCCTCATGATCCTCATGGCCAAAGGCTGCAGTAACACATGCAAAATCACGGAGAAAACGAAGAAGAAATCCAACTACAGCTACACACTTCGGCAGCTTCGGATACTGTGCATCATGAAACCTGATAAGATTGATAAGCCCCTCCATGGAGACAGGAAACTGCTTCTGCAGAGCTTAGCAGCACGATATGTTGAACCTAGTAAACATGAGCGAACCATCTACTTATAATCTCCCGTTCCATCTTGTGGCCGGGCATCTTGCATAAATAACCTGTGGCCAACTAAGTTCAGTTCTGAGACAGTGTCGACCTCCAACAAAGTGATTCCGGCCCAATGGTCAGCTACCAGCTCACCTACCAAAGGGGAAACTCGCGTGCTGCAGAATTTCAGATTTGAGGTTGCAATCATGTCAAACACCATCAACGCCTATGGCCTATGCTGTATGCTTGTTGAATGTTTTGCACAGCAGCACTTCCAAGCACACAAGCACGTATGCATGCCTCACATTCCAGAACCCTGACCGCATGCTGCTTTCTTTTTTCAACTCGGGCTGCCATCCCTCAGGATGATACCAGTAGGGCAAGAATGAACAGCCTCACCTGTGACAAGGTCATACCACCATGGTTTCCCTGTCATGGGGTCGGTGTACACCTCGTACAGGCTTCCTGGTCGCTTTGCCTGAAATGCTATCATGAGCTCGGAATATCTCTCCGTAGCTGCACCTGTGGCCACATCACTGAAAGATTCCGATGGAGCTCCTGACGAAGATCTTGATGATGGCAAATCCAATTCAGTCTGCATCCTTCCTATCTCTGCCACTGGATGTTGAGGTTGCCCGCTGACTGCACTGCCAGCAGCTTGTCCAAATGTTGGCTGTCCAACACCCTGTTGCATGCCATTCTGCATAGTGGGGTCCATTGGCACTTGCCCTTGAGGTTGCCCGCCAAATGCATTGCCAGCAGCTTGTGCAAATGTTGGCTGTCCAACACCCTGTTGCATTGGCATTTGCCCTTGAGGTTGCCCGCCAAATGCGCTGCCAGGAGCTTGCGCAAATGTTGGCTGCCCAACACCCTGTTGCATGCCATTCTGCATAGTCGGGTCCATTGGCATTTGCCCGCCAAATGCATTGCCAGCAGCTTGTGCAAATGTTGGCTGTCCAACACCCTGTTGCATGCCATTCTGCATAATCGGGTCCATTGGCATTTGCCCTTGAGGCTGCCCGCCAAATGCATTGCCAGGAGCTTGTGCAAATGTTGGCTGTCCAACACCCTGTTGCATGCCATTCTGCATAGGCGGTTCCACTGGCATTTGCCCTCGAGCTTGCCCGCCAAATGCATTGCCAGCAGCTTGTGCAAATGCTGGCTGTCCAACACCCTGTTGCATGCCATTCTGCATAATCGGGTCCATGGGCATTTGCCCTTGAGGTTGTCCGCCAAATGCATTGCCAGCAGCTTGCGTGAATGTTGGCTGTCCAACACCCTGTTGCATGCAATTCTGCATAGTCGGGTCCACTGGAATTTGCCCTTGAGGTTGCCCACCAAATGCGTAACCGACAGCTTGCGTGAATGTTGGCTGTCCAACACCCTGTTGCATGCCATTCTGCATAGTCGGGTCCACTGGCATTTGCCCTTGAGGTTGCCCACCAAATGCGCTACCGACAGCTTGCGCAAATGTTGGCTGTCCAACACCCTGTTGCATGCCATTCTGCATAGTCGGGTCCATTGGCATTTGCCCTTGAGGTTGCCCACCAAATGCATTGCCAGCAGCTTGTGCAAATGTTGGCTGTCCAACACCCTGTTGCATGCAATTCTGCATAATCGGATCCATTGGCACTTGCCCTTGAGGTTGCCCGCCAAAGGTGCTGCCAGGAGCTTGTGCAAATGTTGGCTGTCCAACACCCTGTTGCATGCTATTCTGCATAGTCGGGTCCATTGGCATTTGCTCTTGAGGTTGCCCACCAAAGGTGCTGCCAGGAGCTTGTGCAAATGTTGGCTGTCCAACACCCTGTTGCGTTGGCATTTGCCCTTGAGGTTGCCCGCCAAATGCGCTGCCAGGAGCTTGTGCAAATGTTGGCTGTCCAACACCCTGTTGCATGCCATTCTGCATAGTCGGGTCCATTGGCATTTGCCCGCTAAATGCACTGCCAGCAGCTTGTGCAAATGTTGGCTGTCCAACACCCTGTTGCATGCCATTCTGCATAGTCGNCGGGTCCATTGGCATTTGCCCGCTAAATGCACTGCCAGCAGCTTGTGCAAATGTTGGCTGTCCAACACCCTGTTGCATGCCATTCTGCATAGTCGAGTCCATTGGCATTTGCCCTTGAGGTTGCCCACCACATGCACTGCCAGCAGCTTGTGCAAATGTTGGCTGCATAGTCGGGTCCACTGGCATTTGCCCTTGAGGTTGCCCACCAAATGCATTGCCAGCAGCTTGTGTAAATGTTGCTGGTCCAACACCCTCTTGTTCCGTCACATTGGGCCCTGTGGGATTCTGTTTCTCTCTGTGACTGCTGTCCTGCCAGGTTGGGTGGGCTGCATGTTCATATGTGCAGATTATGCGATAAAGTTTTGGCACAGCAACCCTCTATGTATCGCTGTTATTCTTGGTTTGGGCATGCAGGGATGCACTCTGTCCAGCTGCTGGAGAATATTTTGAAAGTTTGATGACCATTCCAATCCATTTCATGTGACCATGTGGGTGTATGTCTGTGTGTCTGTATGTGTGTCTGTATGTGTGTCTGTGTGTGTGTGTGTGTCTGTGTGTGTATCTGTGTCTGTGTGTCTGTGTGTCTGCGTATGTGGTGGGATGCAGGTTCCACTGGCAGCATTTGATGTGCAGAGAGGCCTGAACTGAGTAGTGGATGACGATCTCTGCATCTCTTGCCATCGGATAGTCAGCTCCAGCTTTTAGCCTCCCCTGGCTCCGAATCATCCGGATCATGCCGGTGAGGTGGTCGAACATCAACCTGTGGGTAGATGTGCGCTTTTACAATTCTGTGTAGTACCCAAAGAGATGATGGGTCTTAACTTCTTAACATTAACATGTCTTAACTTTTGACCCCATACCCCATCTGGCTTGAGGATTTCTCATTGCATTCAGCATTGCGTTTTAATGTGCATCCATCACGTTACACCTCAGTCACCCGCAAGCTACACAGCGAATCACAGCGAGGCTAGCTATCACTTGGCCAAAACATGCGAAAACCAATCCAAACAAATATCAAAATGAGTTGGCAGTTGGTTGGTGAATCATGAAAAACTTGACTCGGCAGGAAGTCATTTTTTGTGGGTCTCTAGCCTGAAGGGCAAAACCACTTGCGGCGAAATCTTGAACTCCGAACGCAAGTTCAATCCAAACCCTTAAATCTCGTACGAATCTAAAAGAAAAGCTCGGTTGCATCAAAAAAATCCGCGCATCCATCCTTCATTATGCTTATCTTTGTTTTCCACGGACACAGGTCTGGGTTGAGGTTGGGGCAAACATTGTTGAGCCAATTTGAATCAGCCCAGCCTTCCGACAATGCCAACGCCACGTACATCTGGCAGGTCCCAAACCTGATACCGCAACTCTGGAGACGTTTCGAGGTTGGGACCGTTGTACAAATGGCCATAATGCTTAGGACCTCCAAGGTGATTGGCCCACATGCCGTGCAGGTTGGGACAAATCTGGCATGAATGTTCACTAATGCCATGGGCTTCAAGAAGCTCCACCAAGCGTTCAGCAGACTTTTTGATCACAATCCTCCACCGCGGTTTGCCTCCATTGGTTGTGGGCCATTTTTCCGTCCAATGGTCCCACTGCAGATCATCATTCATTGGGCAAGCGAGTTGAGTACCCACGCAGTACCATTCTCCTGCAGGGTTGGCCGCATTAGTCCAAAATAATCGAGAATTTCAGCATATTTCAACTCTCTGCCGAACGACTGAAATATTTATACAACCTGTTCAGGGTGATGGAGTTTAGCTTCAAACTGGTGAAAAACCACTACGGGCCCTACAGTACGGGTCGGTCTCCGATGTGAAAATCATGCTGCGCTAGGTCGAGGTTCAAGCCACATCAAGCCAGGGGTCGGATGGGGTCGGAATCCCAGCAAACTGCCTCATTCTTGTAACCTTGTGAAGTGAGATGGGACTACTATACCGATGACTTCTTAGTTCATCCCAAGCCCATAGTTTTGAGACTGCCCGGCCTATTGTTGGAAGGTCCTGCGCTTTGTGGACTCGGATTCCGATAAATGAAGGCCGGCGTTTCACTTTCACCTCGCCAGTGAGGTAGTTGATGATCACTTGTCCTAAGACAAAAGTCCAAGACTGCTCATACTGCCTCTGTAGCTCCCTGCTGTCTTTGCCATACCTGACTCTGTCCTTGGACAGTTTCTCCGTCAGATATTTGAAGTGGTTCGCGCCACACACGTGAAGTACATAGCCAGCCCTGCCATCTTGTCCAGGACAAACGTTGCACACTGGCGAAATTCCGAAAGTACTCAGGAGTTCGAAGACAAATTTCGAGGCATCTTGAAAGCGCTTGGCGTACATATCTCTGCTTCCTGGGGCCCCCTCCTTGGGCGCTTCGATCAAGCACCAATTGCAATCTTTGGAAACGTCTGTGAAAAACCTTCTGATAGTCTTCTCAAATAGTGGGTTCCTCAGCTCTTCAAAATACTCCTCCAAGTGTTCGTGGGGGATGCTTTGCTCTGGCCCCGCCATTGACACCATCCACACGGGATGACAGGATCTAAGTCTCGGAACCAGAGGCTGCGGCGGACAGTCGCAGCATCTTCATTTCCTCCTGCTGAACCCCCAAATGTTCATTCCGCTCGCTCTCTCCCCCTCTCTACTATGGAGGCCATAGAGTTCCAAAACAGCTACTGTACTTCGCATAATCTGGGACTTCAGCGAAGATTCCCCAATGGAACACCGCGTCACGCCACATCATACCAAACCATAAAAATCCATATTTCCATATTTCCATATGCTGTATTTCCTTCCATCTTTCTGTCAAGTCATTGGGCAATTGGCGCTTCCAACTATCGTCACAACATGTCACGACTGTCACGACTGTCCGCCTCCCCAGGTGACCAACAGCACCAGATCTGCTGACTTTAAAAGAGACAGCTGCGCGCGCAGCACACTGCCAGATCCCACCTGCAAGTCGGCACACCCATTATTCTTCCACAGACTTCCGGAAATGCAACCATTTGCTATCAATTTGGTGCAGTTTGTTCATCACATCCTACCATGTTTTTTGGTTTTTCTGTTCAATTCGAGGACCACTTCAATGATCACACCTTCCCAGTGAGGAGCACGACGCGCTTCGTCCAACTCCCAGGCCTCGTCAGGCGAATTTTGCATTTCTCAATGGCCCTTATGACTTGGAGTGTGGAAAGTCCTTTTCATGATGGCATGGTAATATCGCTTGCAGTGCTGTCTATCTATCATTATCTATCTATCATTATCTATCTATCATTATCTATCTATCATTATCTATCTATCATTATCTATCTATCATTATCTATCTATCAT
>BGPT01000022.1:323160-345700 GCA_003297045.1 Symbiodinium sp. clade C Y103
TCTATCTATCTATCTATCTATCTATCTATCTATCTATCTATCTATCTATCTATCTATCTATCTATCTATCTATCTATCTATCTATCATCTATCTATCTACATATGGGTGTACATGCATGTATGAATAAATAAATCAATCAATAAAATAAATCAATCAATAAATCAAATAATAGATATTTATATATATATACATATATATATATATGTGATATGTACTGTATACACATCTATATACATATATCCTGCTGTAGATACATACTGTACATATAACATCTGAAACATCACTGCGAAAACCAATGGATCCCACTGGCAAAAAGAGCTCACCCTGCGGGTGTCTTGCTGCCTCTTCCATGCGAGCGGTCCAACCATCGTGGCCAAGCAACTGCGGTTCCTGAGGCTTGAGACGAGCAAAGGCTCCGGTCAACTTAAGACTCTGACCCCCTGCTGTGCAGCCCTTCCGTTGAGAATCTAAGGCCCCCTCTGTGGACTGATCAGTGGCCTGGCGGAGGCACCATCAAAAGCATCGAAGAGACGCTGAATCTCAAGAATTATAGCCTCCAAAGTTGGAAAACCTATGAAAAAGTGCTATTCCATATCTTTCCATGCAAAATCAAAATGTCATCACCTTGTGGTTAATTATGTTGACTCTTGCATCTTGTTAGCCAAGGATCAGCAACATCATGATTGCTTGTCCATTCACACAGGATACATCAAGGTAAGTGCCCAGCTTTGCCCAAAGCATGGCAGAGTTGAAGGACTGAGCAGGCTGGACATGGCTGGACATTCTTCACGTCATTTCACGTCAATATACTCATACCACCCATCCAGAATTAATCGTTCATGTTAGCAGAATGGCGACCAGTGACTACTTGTAGCGTGTTTTCAACTGAATTCGGCTGTCAATGGCAAACCACAAGAAAACCAGAAAACCAACAAATGATAGCAGGCAGCAGTGCCTTCGGATCGTCATCATAGGAAACTGCTGCATCCCAGACCTAAGGAGCCACAAAATCCATTCACTTTCTAATCCTAGACGAGCCAGCTAATTGACCTCAAAGTTGCAGTTTTGCTACGTGAAACGTGCCAAGACCAAACCAAAGAATGGTATCATGTATTGCACTGTATTGCGCTGCATTGCGCTGTAATTACACCTATATAATGTTGCCTTTTGGACTGACTTTTGGACGGCCACAAGCGCATGATCACTGCAACTACACCCGCAGCTTTTCCATCAATTCCTGGCATTGCTGTGTCTGGGCTCCAGTCGCGCTGGTCTCAGCGGTGGGCGAAAATCTCAGGACATCTCAGGACAAACCTCAAAAATCCTCAAACGAGGACCTCAGCCGCTTCACCACGTGCACAAGCAAAGGATGGGGATCCTTTCGGAGTAGAATGTGCGTCCAGCAGCTGCTTCTCCTCAACAGGCCATAACTGCCATGGCTGGCCAGTGGGACATGATGGGAAGTTGGGAAGTGCTGGCAGTGCTGGCAGTGCTGGGGCCATTGCAGCTCATGGCTCTTGAACTGACATGGCCTGATATCCATTAGATATCGGTATACCGCATACCGTCTTATGCCATTAATACCTCCAAACATCATGACTCATATGACTTCACCATACTACACCACACGTGAGGGGTCAGCTGAAACACAAGGCCTGGTCCAGCCCAACTTTGCGTCCTGGGCAGTGAAGTTCCAGGAGAAAAGGTCCAGGTCTTGCTGCAAATGATCGAAATTGGATGACTTCGTGACTGCTGGAATGCCTGGCGGTGGTAGCTTCAGGATCTGCAAAGCTGGCAGAAACGCTGACTGCAATCTCGTCCAAAAAGGAATTGGACACAACGAAGGGGGGGTTAAGGAAAGGAAATCGAATGGGTCTAAAGCCAAAAAACACCAGAGAAAGAGAAAATGGAGAAAACATGGCAAACGAAGCTCATCGCATGGGCTCTACAGTCCAAAGTCTCACTCTTGCCAGACACCATAAGCTGAAAGCCTTGAATTCTCATCCCCGCGGACATGAAACTTATTGAGGCTGCCACAAGGGTGACCGAACACGGACTGAACACAAACATCCACCGCGTAGACACGACCACTTCCACAACATCGCACCTTGGGAGACAACCCACTTCAGGGCCACCTGCACGGCAGATTTGTTGTGAGCCTTTCCAATGCTGGTGGTGAGGTTTCCGCTGACGATCTCTGAACCTGGGCTCCAACACCAATAGTCCCATCAAGTGTTTGGGACACATACCAGCAGCAACTAGGGTTACAGGGGCAAGCAGCAACAAATCAAACCCAAAGCGCCCAAAGGCTGAAACTCACTGGAAATGGGATAAGAAAGCACAACCGCATGTCGCTTTGCAGCAAGTCTATCCAAGTATAATCCAAGTCAAGTGGCTAGCATGGTGGGTCACAGAATTCCCCAAGACTGAATACGCTTGCAGCTGGATGCCCTTGGCTCTGTGGTAGGACACAAAGCCGCTCGGATCGGTGCCCATGCCCAAGTGAAACTGCACCTGGACCATCAACTTGCGGAACTGGTGGGCAGCACATGGCAACACCAAATTGCAAAGCGTAAATGGGCTCGAATGATCGTAGGTCATACAGTATAGGTCATGAAAAGAGCATGAAATGGATTGAAATGCCATGAGATGCGTGAATATCCTTTCCCTCCTTTGAAGGGCGTTCTACTTTTTCCTATAATATTCCTATGTATTCCTACAGATTTCGTATTTCGATGGGTTTCTTGCCTGGTTGACCATGGGCATCGTCAAGTTGTCCATGGCCTCCAGGCACTCGTAGCAGCTGGGGCAGTAGTTCGACACGCCAATGGCTCGGGCCTTGCCTTCGACGTAGAACTCGGTCATTGCCTTCCACTGGGCCCTGACCATCTGACACCCTCCGGACCAGTTGTTGCAAGACCGTGTGATCATCGAGGAGATGGGTGGAAAGTGCACAATCACCAGGTCCACATAAGAGAGATTCAGCAACTTCAAGTCAGTTTCGAGGTCTCTCTTGGTGCCCGCATAGCACTCAAAAACGTTTTTCATGGATGAATCCAGGCCGCAACCAGGCACTTTGGTTTCAACGAAAATCGATTCACGAGGGCGCCCAGAATCTGCAATGGCCTTGCCGACACCATCCTGTAGGGCTTCATGAACGAGAATGGAAGTGATTCTTCGCTTGGTTCATGTATCATGACCGCACCCAAGAAGATCCACTAGCTAGGAAATATTATGAAATATGTTGCTAGAAAAGACGCCTCTGCAAAATGCGACCTTGCATGGAAATCACATCATTGCACAAGATCCTGATTGTGGTAGTCCAACGCTGTGTCAACCATGCTAAATCCTGCTTTTAAGGCAGAAGTGATGGAGCTGTACGCTTCTGAGCTATTGTACCTTGGCTGAGGCTCGGAGGCTAACAGATCCAAATTCAGAACTGGAAACAGTTGCAAGAGCTTTCCACTCTGACAGGATGCCCTGTGGAATGACACCTCCGGTGACAGTGAAACAACGTTCTACATAGTTTTACCAGGGTACTGCCAAGTGCCTGCTGCCATCATTGGCATCTCCACACCATTTCGTAGCTTCACCACGTATTTCGTTGTTGGCACTGGCACAGCAGTGGCCATAGCCGTGAGGGCCAAAATTCGAATCATGGCAAGCACACGAGGCCAGGCATTAACAACACGCTGTGAGAGGAACAGCTTCAGAATGCAATCAGCAATCAGTGAACAGCAAAGAATGACACAGCCTGTAAGTACAAGCATCACAATAAACACTGCTTTCATCGTCAAGGATCTAGACATGTGCCAAATCAAAGCTCTGCATTAAGCAAACTTCTCTGCATTGGGTGCAGCTTTTCTGGTGTTCACAAACCGGCCGCATTTGAGAAACATTACAGTTTTGACGCGAAATTTGCTTTGAACTCAGCCTCTGGCCCTTCCCAACTGGATCCGAGAGAGGCGGGAAACCTACGAGCTCAGCCGGGCACCCTCTGAACCATCAACGCAGAGATTGCCTTTTTGGATTGGAATGTCTTTGGAGACTTCAAGGGGCTGAAGTCAAGACCCCAAGACAGCAGCAAGGCAATTTCATGCCTCGTCTTGACAGCTTCCAAGGACAGTTGGGATTGCAGAAAGCAGAGCTACACTCTGCAGCATGCCACGCTCAGTCTGCTGTTTGGATATCCGGTGGCATTCTTTGTTCAAAGAAATGCCCGGATTTTAGGATGGAAGAAATGCGTTGGCTTATAGCCAGTGGATTCATGTCGATTTTGCGAGCAGTAAAGTGATCTAAGCTAACAGGAGCAGCTGGTTCAAACGAAATTACAACCTTCAAAAGCAGCTGCCTACTTGGGTGAACAAGTGATCACAAACTATCACTGCATTGACTGTTAGCACTTTCCATGCCGCATGGCAAGGAAAGTGAATAATGCAGCTTTATGAGCCAAGATGGCACATCTGGCGAAATGTGCATAGATACTCTGTTAAAGCTGTGTGTTCATCTTCTCACTGCAGAGTGCAAACGAGTCAGCACAATAGCAATGTCAAAACCACAACTGTCACATTTACATTCTTCGTCTAGTACCAGTGGGCTCTTGCATTGCCAACCTGCTCCCCGTAGACAGGGACGCTGGCCAGCAGCACCTGCTGCCAACCAGTGCCACTCATTCTATTTCTTTCATGCATCAGTGGCGTTGGTGAGGCAAAGATTCCTACATCAAATCGTATCACGACATCGCAACAGATTGTACATGTTCATCCGCTGTTGTTCCCTGCACTGTGACTCTGACGTACCAGGATCCACTTGTGACTTCCGGAGCCTTGAAACGCTCAAGTTGGAAGGCGGACTCCAACTCTTCCAGGCCTTGCTGTCAGCTGCAAAACCCGATGGGCAACGCAGGCTGCGCCACTTGGGGCGGGGACTGCTGGACGAAACCTCGAAGCGCAGCAAGGTTCGGATGGCAACAGGGCCAGACCTCAGTCTCTTGCGACACAAGCCGGGGCGTACCTTGAAACTGAATGCCACTGAACAGTTGTAGTAAAACGTCAGATATACATTGCATATTGAAACTCAATTGTTGTAATGAATAGCTGGGATATATTGAGGCATACAATATAATCAAGTATACAGTACAGTACACTGGACATACTATGAACATAGATGGTTTCCAAGCTCTAGACCCAAGTTTCAAATGTCGCTTGCACCTGATAGAAACGCCGACCAAGAGTGCCAAGAAAAATATGAAACTGAAAGACACTGGCTGAACGCAAGCGCAAAGACTGTCGCTGGGTAAAAATACTGTGCAAAGTGCTGGTTTCCACTGCAACTACTAACATTCAGAGCATCTTTGCGTGGCCAAGGACAGCGCTGATGCAGATAGTGCGAAATATCTTCAAGGTCCATGTTCAACCTAAGGGTTGCAACATGCTGCGCTACTCATACTATGGGAACGATCAATCCCTGACCAGGCAAATTTGAATCTGGGATCCCACAGGAAGGGAGATAGCTGAAATTTAGTCTGATCCCATGAGTCGTGAGGTTTGAGATGTTCAACGGTCTTTGTCACAAATGACGCAGCCGAGTCCAACAACTGAGCCACCTACAACTGATCTTCCAAGGTTGCCAGTAGGCTGACACCTCTTGAAGGTGAGCGATGTGGAACAGGCAGACAAATCACAAGAGCGACCAGGAAATTCACGAAATTCACTGCTTCAGAGCATGACATGTTGGTCATTGTTCCTACTCTGTCTTGTGCGCACTGCTCACATCTGCTTACCATATTCCAACACCCAGGCCCCAGCCTATCCGAAAAACCGCCTGTGAAGTGGCAAGGCGGAGACATGAAGATCATGAAGACCCAACTGGAGGGCTGTACGTCTGCAAGACACTGGTCATCCACAGGGATCCACCAGGTGCCTTCCATCCCAGCATGAAGAAGACGTCGTAAACATGCGCCAGCAAGTCGGGCCTCCATTTTTTGGCTCAAGGCTGAGTCAGTGGAAGACTTGATTTCTGCACTCTTGTGACCAACGGCGCTGAAGGCCCTTTTTCAAAAGCAATTGGGCTGCCGGCCCTAAGCTGTAGGAGAAAAGCGTCAACACCTTGAACCAAGGTGACAAATGTTAGAATGAATTTACTTGCAAGCGTCACCTGCAGTCTCAGCTGGCTGTTGTGCCGGGGGATTATTCCTGAGCTCTCTACACATTGATGTGCGAATATCTCCAAGCTATGTCCATCCTGCCAGCAACCAACCCTCCATTTGACCACGGTTCCCCTCCACTTGACCAACCCGAGGCGGTCCTCCCGCAAGTGTCGCCAGAGATGTGGCAGGTTTCTTTGCACCAAGCCGGAAAACTGGAAAACTCGCAGCCTCATCCAATGTGAGCAAGATGCAAATCAAAATAATGGGAACTCAGGGAACATTCAAATTCATCGGGAGGCAGAAAGGATCAGTCTTTACAGCATACCGCCGAAACCATTACAGTACTCAGCACAACCAATTCACTAGTTAACTATTAATTCATGAATGAATCAATTGAAAAATAAATGCACATAAACATCATCAAATGTGAAACATCATTAAAGAATAGACATATGTTCCAAAACAACTCCGGCACAATGGGTGTGAGAGATCTGTTTTTACTCCACAATACTCCATAGCTGCACCACCAAGCTGGGTCTCCAGCGGCACCAGTGGAACCTGGGCCACCAGCAGTGTCAAGTGCAAACAGAACGAACAATGTTGCACACGATTGCACGATCTTAGGCCACAACCCCTGGAGCGAACACGTAGCGGAAGTGATATCCTGGACAAGCCACTGACAAGGCACTGACAAGGCACTGACAAGGCACTGACAAGGCACTGACAAGGGATGGCATAGCAATATGAGTCGATGTGGCATAGCATGGCATAGCCACGGCATATTACGAAGCAATGACCATCCATGGCTTTGTGTTGAGTCATGTTGAGTCGCCGATGCAAAAATCTGGCAGTCGAGGCCTTCCAATAGCGCAAGGAGCAGCCAGAAAGCCTCCTGAACGGAATCTGCATGTATCAACCTAGGCAGGATGTTCGCAATGCGCCTTGAGGCTATGGCAGTCTGACGGTCGTAGTTCTTTTTCCTCATTTGGATTCCTCTGGATTCATTGGGCAAATATCAACGACTTGATATCTTTGCCCCATCAAAATCCGACCAACAATCCTAAGAATGTAGCAGCGTGGCTGCCACAAAGTTCATGCCCTGGCAGTAGCCGACATTGGGCCTTGCCAAACCAGGAAGGTGGCTCCAGCGCAGGCCAGCAGAATCAACACAGGAAATGGGTTTGATCAACAAAGACTGCACAACAGCACACAGATGTACACACCTTTCAGCCAATCAAAGGGATTCAAAGGGATTCATCTCACTTGGCTCGACTCCGGGACTCTAGGGCCCAGACTCTGCCACGACAACTGCCTGCAATACCTTCACGTGTCCACGACAGATCACGACAGCACATTATGCACGACGAAAAGAGGTTCTCCGGAATCTCAGATCTCAGCCAGCCTGTGACAGCTCACGTCGACCCATGGCACCTGCACAACTTCGGACAAGGACTGGTTCAGCCCCAAGCATGCTGATTCTCCGCCAACAGGCGTTGGCCTGCCTTCCTCTCCACAGAAACGTTCGTGGGTTGGATATGTCCGATGAACATCGCGTTCAATTTCTGAGATCTTCGATTGGGACCTGACATGGACTGCCAGATTGATGATGTCTTGTTTGATGGCCAGCTCTCTCTTTACATGTGTAATTGGATGCACTTAAATATTAAGCATTTAGTAATTCATAAACAGCTGATATTAGTTGCAGTATCATCTTCACACATAGTTGTACAACTGTTGTACCGCATAGCATATTAATGCGTATTAGATTAACATAGATTGAAAAATCTTGACATAGCATGGTGCAGCATCTCCATGTCGCTTGAGCTTCCAGGCAGCGGCTGTTGGAGGAGGGCATTGAAGGCGTCTTCCGAGCTTTGGACGCCCAGCTTCTGGCACCAGCCTTCAGCCGCGTCGGCGACGTATGGCGGGGGTTGGGAGGTTGCTCTGGGGAACTGGCCAGCTTCAATGTCTTCAACCTGGCTGAAAACCATTGGGAAAACTGGAAAACAATGGAATACAGAGATTAGACCAGGGTGAGAACTCCAACATAAGTACTCCAACATACTCCAACTATGAGAGTGCCAATGCATCCAAGATGCTGCAGTCAGCTGCCTCCACAATTTCAAGCGCTGCTGTCTCACCACCCCACCTAACAGTGTCTGGTTGAAGCTTTGAAAGATTTTATCTGTGAACGCATGTGCTCTCAACAACGCGCTCATGTCATTCTTTTGGGGGCATTGGTGTTCAAGATGTATTTTTTATTCATTTATTTATATCAATCTCAATATGACATTTTCCAAATCCCGGGTGTCGCTTGTCCCTTCCAAACCTGTGCAAATTGATCCGAGGCACCATTAAGCACACACAGCTCCAGCCATCTTTGTTCTGCAGACAGTCTGTGCCAACATGTGCCTTGGGACATCTTACGACACCGAGTCTGTGCCAACATGTGCCTTGGGACATCTTACGACAGCGAGATATTGGAACAGTGTTGGAGAAGAGTGTCGGAGAATTATGGAAAGATATGGAAAGCACCAGCAGCTTTCCAGCTGTGTCCTGCTCGCATTGTAAACATCCAAGGGGTATGGATCTCACAACGCTAACTGATACGTGCTCTTAGTACACGGCAGGCTGCGCGCGCTTGCACAACATCTACAAGTGAGGTCCAAGAGAAAAGGCGTGGACAAAGCAACCTCAGCAGTTCAACAAAAGTTGCCTTTCCCACACAGAGTTTCTCTCTCCAACTCGACGCCATCGGCATCATTGATGAGTATTGATATCATTGCTGAATCGGTACGAATCTCTCGAGGCCCCAGCCGCTGGTCCAAAAGCTGCACAAAGGACCAGCCGTTTCTCTTCTGCACAGGTGAGATGGGCACCGGCTCGGACACTTTGTCCAGGCACGATCCATCGAGAAAATTGACAGCCGCCTGGCACTCGGACAAGTGATGTTTGTAGTGACATCCAAAAATGATCAAACAAAAGCAGCAAAAATCTGCGAAGGCTGATGATCGGCTGATGCGACATAGCAAAACTTGCCACCAATCCTGCTCTTCAGTTGGGCTGGACACTTGTGCTCCTGGAGAGGGAAAGTTGCATTCAGAAATCTGTCAGTGACAGCCTGGGTCTTCCCCCAACACTATGCAATAGGAATGTAATTACACTGATTGATGCAAACTACGGCAAGGATGCTCCCCTGAGGCAGGTCTCCTTGGCCCATCTGAATTGCAGGGACTCCATGCCATCAAAGGAATCCCATACTGCTGGCTTCGAATGACCCTTGAGGGCCCATCCAGATCCACCTAGATCCATTCAGATGGGATGTAGTGCATCCAGTGATAAGTTTGGAATTGGCATTCGCATGACAACGCCCCGGTGGCGTATTTCCGTCGTGGATATGGATGATATGGCATATCATGGCCTATCCAGAAAGCCTCGTGTCCGTCAACCTGACAAGAGAGGTCCAAATGCGGATACAGTGCATCAAACGTCAGGTAAAGGCAATTGACTGCGCAAATTGCACCAACGTGACCAATATTTGAAGGATTCTTGAACTGCATTGGATCCTTTCTACTTGTTCCCTCCGCTTGTAATTAGATCATTCCTGAGCCAAAATAGCAACGCCTTGAATCCAAGGAGGGTACTACCTTCAACAGCTGCTTCGACTTCAAATTGTCGGCTGAAATCGATCTTTTATCTAAAAGACGTCAACGAATGTCAGCACGACATGTTTTATCATCTCATCGACAGCCCAATGACAATTGCTGCAATCCCACTGGAATTCAGCATTCAGCGCTTGTATGTACACAACATAGGTGCGAAACTACAGTGAAAGCAAGGGCGGAAATTCAGCTTTGGAAATACCAAGCAAAACAATTTGGAATGAATCTATATTTTACAAAAACTGCGGAAGCTTCCAATAATCCCCACCAGTTGCCTCTGCCAACTACCTCCCTCACAATTGTGAGGTTGCTGCGCGTCTTCCCAGGTTGCCTCGACAAAGGATGGACAAAAGTTGCTGCTTTTGCAAACTGAGTCCTCACCAGCACCTCGTCGAGGAGGTGCCATGAGTGAAGGACTGGAGGCAGGGACAAAGGCCGTGAACAGCCTCGAGCCGGGCTTACTTGGTGGAAAGTCAGATGTCAAATAGTCAAATGCTTTGAAGTGTCATGATATGTCATGCATATCAGCTGTATATCATCTGATATCCATGCTTTCCATAGCAGAACTTAAATCCTGAACCCATCAGAATCCATGAGAGTATCATGAAAGTATCATGATTTTTTTCTTCTACTATCTTCTACAGTGCCTCTTTTGAGCGTTTCAGGCTTTGAAAATACCGCTGAGGACACTGCTGTTGAGCATTGATGGATCCCAGACCACCAGTCAGCGGCGGCAGGTCAGAGGCCGGGCTTCGGGTGCCTGGTGAACATTGCTGAGGCACTCTGCGATGAACGAGGAATTTGGACCGTAGACATCTGCAGAACAACAATGACTCTAGCAATGACTAGCAATGACTGGCTGTGACTAGCCCAATATCTAAGCAGAAGCATGTTCTACGGGTGAACTTGTGCCTTGATAGCTGCTGAGTGCCACCAATGCGGTACGCCTCAAATAAGGCCCAACCAAAGGATACCAAAGGCCCAAAATGGGCCAAAACTGCGCAGAGTCACGGAGTGTCTCGTGGAGTTCTCGTGGCCCCATGTTGCCAAGTTTTTGCCGAGGTCATCACAATGTCTTCCGCTGGAGCTTTGCCAGGCCTGGGAGGAGAAAGAGGAAAGGGCATGGCTTTGCCGAATTGAAACACCGCAAAAAACTAGGAAAACTACGAGGAAATGCAAAGAAATCTCAGCATGGCGAAGACTTAGAGCGAATTGCACGGCAAAGGAATGCAGGTGACTCCGTACGGCAATGACAGCACGATGCAGCACAGGTCTTTTCTGCAGCACATAGAGTGACATAGAGCCATGATATCTTGCGTCGGGCTCGCTGCCACCTGGCACTAAGAATGGGGCATTAAATACTGGTTGCCGAACTTGCCTCAAATGGACCCACTGCTTCCACATGCCTCTGCTGCCCAAACAGCAGCCGAGAAAGCAGAGTTGTCTGTGTCTTTGGTGCGACCTGCACTCAATGAGTGACGATGGCAGCGGCCAAGTGAACTCTGAAAACAAATGCCTTGTGTCATCCGCCAAAGCAAGGACATGGCAGTGCGCCAGCCTTGGCACGGTCCACATTCCACATATTTGCGACATACCGCTGGAGTCATCAGGAATCAGAAGGTTCAACAGTTCAATATGTTTCTTTCTGATCGATTCTTCTACTGCTGAGGTCCAGTACCACTGCCGTAACCACTGGTGCGAAGAGGTGATCGATAGCTTTTCTGGTCCGGTTCCACCAGTGCCTTCCAGCCATCAAATGGCTCGGGGATGCTGGGGCACAATAATCCACCAAAATATCCACCATGTTTTGCTCAAAGTCAACGCGCTTACGCCCTTCAATCACTTGCCTTTCGCATTTAGGAAATGAAAAGTGCAGTGTAGGCAGCGGGCCTGCAACAAATCCTGGAGGACCTTTAAGGAAACCGTCCAAGTCAATTGGCTCTCACAGCACCTTGTCTCAAATCCCATGGTTGAAAATGTTGAAAGATGAATTAATTACTTGGCTGAATTTGATTGCGCTGGGCTCAACTCAAATTCCGGGAAGTATGAAGGCTTCATCTTGCTCCTTGCCTTTACTGGCTGCAGCATAGGCACGACATGGCGGTATTGAAGCACATCATGAGATCGTCGTTTCGTAACGTAGGGCTTTGCACATGCCCAGCAGCACGCAGTAGAGACCTTGACAGCAGGATCGTTCCAGGGGTGCTTCTGCAAATGAACGAAATGAACTGGGAGAATGGATTGGCTGAAAGCAGGAGGCAACGGAAGCAAATCGAAGCACATCCACCGCATACCTGGCACAGTGTCCTCCCCGGCAACACCTTTGACTTCAGTGCGACCTAGCCACAGCGCCTCCAGCCATAGCTGTCCGGAGCTGCAGGCGTTCAAAGCCACGGCATAGCACACCTGTGAAAGCCAAACGCGAGCAGACACTGAAAGTGTCAACAAATCAACACTTTCAGCCGTTTGACCCCTCGAAAATCATGTAAATCCCATCAAATTCCATCAAATCCCATCACCGTCGAACAGAATCTGCTTGGTAGCCACAAACCGCTCACCTGATCGACACGAATCCGGAAAGTAGTGGCTTGGCCAAAGAGCTGCAAGGCAATCCGCCACACTGAACTGCACGCGCTTACAGCCTTTGGCCGCAGTCAACACAGGCACAGCATGGCACACCAAGACAAAAAAAAACAAAAAAGATTATATAAAAGAAATGAATCTTGAAAGAAAGTCACAGATCTTCAAAGATCTTGAGACCTTGAAAGCATCTGGAAATTCAACCCACCAACCCCTTCATGCAGGTGCTCACTGTGCCACCACGAGCACTGCATTGAAGAAGTCGGTGGAGACGCTGACACCTGCAAGAACTGTGTGCTTATAACTTTAGAAATTCTTAAGCCCTCTACACTGACACCATTGCTCCACCATTGCACCACCATTGCTACAGCTCAACAGAAGCATCCTGTCCGGTGTGACCTTTCGCGGCACCTCTCTGCTGTGAAATCTGCCAGTTCTCCATGGCCATTCGCCAATGCCCCATCCAGTCGTGCAATGCGGTGCTCAGCTCGGTGAGACACAACAAGGCCTGGCAGATTCTCACAACTGACCGAGAAAGCAAACTTGTTGGACCAGATTTGTGGACAACCCCCTTTCATATCCCATTGTATTCTATTGTCATACCTGTCATCTGCTTGACATTTTGTTCGTAAGATTTACGAGCATAAATAACTCGCAGAATTTGAACATCTGAACGCAACTGAATCAAGAAATACCCAGCTGCTGCAACCAAGGCACGGAGTTCCAGAAAAAACCTTTGGCTACGGCAAGTGCGGCAACACTCTCCTTGAGGCAAACGGTACATGATACAACCGTCTAAGCCATCTTGAAGTCTTCCTTTCGACACCCAGACCAGCCCAAAACTATCCAAAACTATGCCACATATATGCCACATGGGCTCTTTGAGTGCATCAACATGGATCAGCATCATTGATCTCTAGGTTCCAAGGTTCTGCTTTTTGATCTCGGGGCAAAGTACTGCGCCAAAATTGCAAGGCTTGCGACCAGCACGTCATTCGTGAACAGGCCCCCAACACTGCCGAAAGGGAAGCAGGATCCTCCAACAGAGAAAAACTGCATAGAACTGCATTCCATCACTTCGTGTAGCCCCTTCGATTCTTCTGAGCCACCGGCAGGCTCCAAAGTAGCAAACTTCAAATCCATCAGAACTTCCATGGATCTTTGCCAATCTCCTGAGACGGCATGAAACAAACACACACACATGACCGCACATGATACAGCATGCTGCAATGCCCATGATTTCATGTGTGCTGCTTCAGTGCTGGTGTGGACAAGGAAGGTGCAACCAAAAAATCCACAGATCTGTCCAGCTCCGTCACAAGCACTTAGAAGGGAGTTGAAGGTCACCAGGTTTGGGGTCAAGCGCCTGAGCGTCGCTGGTCCGAAAGAAGTTACCAATCTCAAACGAAACATAGAGTACGTGGGCCGGATCTTTGACATTCACTGTTTCAAACAGCAGTTGTCAAGGAGAAACCTTTCATCACGTGGACCTCAGCAGAATCGAAGCATTTGGCTTGAGGCACTGATATCGCAGCTCTGGCAAGAACGACGCAGCATGCAAAGAGCGACCGCGGCCACAAGCAGTGATGACCTTTTACTGCCAGTTTCCGCCAACAGCTTGGGACGGAAGGAAATCAGCTAAGAAGTGTCTGACAAAGTGAGCCTTAAGAGTTAAGAGCGTCGAGTTGGCATCTTGTTCCAGTGGCAGCAATTTAAAGAAAGGACACCAGTTTTGTTGTGGTTCTACCCATTCGAGTGTGCCAAGTGGCTGAATTATATCCCACAATGTCTGGAGACACACCGGCACCTCATATCCATGTGAATCAGCTTCCGTGCAGATATCTAAAAAAATCAGAAAGAATGAAAAACAGCACGAGTAAAAACAATAGATTCCAAGATTTGAAACTGAAATCCTGCTGGCTGCGAAGACACCCTCTTGTTGTCCATGGAGAATTTGCATAACTGGCTGCCACTGCACTGCAGAGGAACATGCGCCAGTTATTGTGTTGAAGAGAACAAGATCCTTGGCATGACCCAAACAAAGGCCAGGAAAATGATAATTGCGGTTTAATACTGTTTATCTTTATTTACCAATTGGGTGTCCACTGTATCGAATCAAACAACCAGCCAGTGGGAAAATGACCTTTATGATCTTCGGACATGGAAGGGGCTCTGGCCTCCGCTATCATCCGCTATCTTCCTGAAACAGCAAGAGCGGGTCACTTTGCAGGCCGAGTTTCTGCTTCACACACCCAATCTGTCAGCTGTGTCAAGGCATTCAATCCCCAGTTCCAGGGAGCTGTGGATATGCAAGAAGTCATGGCTTGCGCTGTCACCGCCTCTCAGGCTCAGCACTGACTACTCTGTGGTGAATGTTGTCATGCTTTCATCACGTGGTGACGTCGTCTCAGTTGAAAACTACTGGAAAGTCTTGGGAATGTGAGCCCGTCACGCCTTCATAAGGCCAAAAGCAGCAGAAGCTGCACTCCAGCTACTTCGCGAACATGCCTCCGAAGGCTGATCAAAAGAAAAAGTGTTTTGAGAGAGTTGTGACGGTTATAGTAACCCGTTCCTAAATGCTCCATTACCATTGGTTCGCTTTGCAAATGTGAGAAGTACAAATAAGACTAATTGAACTATATACATTAGACAATGATACAGCTACTCTACGTCAAGGGTTTTCCTGGTGTTCATCTTTGGGAGGCAGAGCTTCCACGGGTTTGCTCTCCAGCTGTGAAAGGAGGAAATCAAAGAAAATGCCATGTAAGGAAGTAGACCAATGGTGTTTTTAGCTTCAACGAATGCACTCGCCGCAGTTTACTTTAATTGTTCACCAGTTTTGTCCCCATCACTCAAGAATCAAGTGACATGTCGTGATCGGTTCGCTGTGAGCAAATGGATAATATTGCATAATACAGCTGCACACTGCCACCAGCTGCCACCGATCACCTCACCTTTCACCCCTCCGGGCCTTGATCAAAGCATTCAAGCTGATATTGTCAGGCTCAGCCGCTACAGAGCGCATATGTTGAAAAATGGACCGGGCATTGTCCTTGCAAAACTCTTGTTTCGACAGGGCAAAGGACCCAAAAGCATCCAAAAGTGCCGTTGGCATGAATCCATTACCATCCTGAATCTCCCCAAAACAAATGACTATCGACTGCACTGCTATCTGCAGGATCTTTTCTTCCAAACTCAGCGCACGATCGCAACTGCAAACGCAATGACTTCAGCAGATCTTCGCGGCAAAGAGGGTTCTCCAGGTCACATCAGGATGGCCACTGAAGCCTCGGGAAACCGAAGCGATGCCTCACCTGCTCTCCCTCGCGAGGCGCTCTCTTCCTCAGCTACTTTGGATCGCACAAGGCAATTTGCCCAGTCAACCCAACACATGTGATTCTCGTACATGCTTTGACACTTCCAACGTGCTAAGATCCGTGTGATTCTGCAGAGTTGCGGAGTTGGCGCTTTGCAAATTGCAATCCAACCTTAGTCTGTTTGAGACTGGACTTGGCAGCTGAAGTCGTTTGCTGGGCATGCCCGTATCCCTGACATGCTTGGCAGACTTGTGAAAATAATTGAGACCTTCAAGCAAGCCAAGGAGCGACTACCCGGCGGACCTCTGGCTTTCGTCCAGGCCTGCGGTAAGAGCCAATTAAGTCTTGCCAGTGCACTCAACACTTGCAGATGCACCGTGCCTTCATGGCTCACACAATTGCATACATTGCCAATATTCACAAATGTTTACGCTGTTGGAGTCAGGTTCCTGGCTTCACCAATGTGCAGCCATGCTTGCAAGAAGTACGAAAGATCAACAGGTCTCCACAGTTCAAGTTGGCGAAGTTGGGCTGTTGCTTTCGGCCGTCAACCTTGGATGCAAACTATGTGTACATCTGTTACATCAGTGTACCAACACTACATGCTGTGGTTGAGAAACCTCCGAGCCCCCTGGCAATGGTGAAGAACCTGCCGCCGTTGAAGTCTTGCCCAGGCTGGCTCAAGAGCAGCAGCATCTGCAACGGGTATGACCTGAAGTAGATTTGGTCTATAGATTCGGTCTAGTCTGGAATCTGGAACGAACAATCCGCTCTTTCCAATAAGCGCCAAGCACTTCTCCATAGATGTCACGGTGGGCCCTGTTCTCCCCTCCCTCCTGACAGAAGTCAGGACTGCCCCCCATTGCCCTTACTCACAGCGGACCGAGCTTCACGACTTATTTGCGAGACGCATGTCGTCACAGCAGGCAATGATGAATTTGGCCCTCCCACTTTAGCAGTACGGCCTGGTACCACAAGAGCAAGTTGCTTTCGCGAGTCTGACCTCTTCGTTCACACAACCTCAACGCATCTACCAAAGACAAAAAATGACGATTTGCAAAGCCATGGGGGCAGAAATCTTGAAGCCTTCAAAGAAATTGAAACAAAGTTTGGTCCGAGGAGCGATTCAAATTCCTGCAAGGACTCCGGCAAGCCACCTCTCCTTTCTCGCACATTAAGTTCATTGCAAATGCTCCGACCGCAGCCGGCCACCTTGCCGGCAACAGATGCATCAAGGTGCTGAAATCATCTGAAATCTACCTTGCGGGTTTGGGGGAAACATCATGAAACATCTCACTTCAATGCACAGCGTCTGGCCTCCAAACAATGCTGTTGCAAGAACTCATTGGCAGAAGGCAGGAACACCTCATAAGCCACCTCCCGCAGAGTTGACAGGTGCAAAGGCAGCTGCCTCAAATAGTCGTACCTCCATGGGTTTTGCATCAATTGAATTGGCACCGGCTGTCCAAATGTAATCTGAACACTTCATAGTAACAGCCCCCTGCAACGTCAATACATTCCACGTCTGTAGGAGACTTCTGAGCTTGACACCCACCGCTCCCTTTGCCTTAAATTGCCGGGCGAAAATGCGCAGCACCGCCATTTTTATTGGCAAACGTTGCCAAACTCTGGTATCATTCTGGTATCTAAATGTTCTGAATTTCGCACCATCAACGCCAACGACCCCGAATCAAGGGGACAACAGGGTGCCTTGTATGCGACTGTGGGTTCAATAAACTAATAAACAGTCACAGATTCCCGTAGTAAACGCCAAAACAAATGTCAACTTTAAACACCCCAAATAACATCTGCGTTGCACATCGATCTACGCAGGAATTGGGAACAGATTGGGACAGACTGGGGCATGAGATGCATCTGAAATCATCTGAAATCAGCTGAAGCACTCTGCTGCTCCATCCTCACCGCACCGCCTTCCACAAGGCACGGCAGCTCTTGCAGCAAGGCCTCCACCTCCAAGGGCTGCAGGGCCCCTGGAAGGACAGCGAAGCCGACCTCTCCAGAAGCGATGGACAACCGTGCGGCGTTTTGAAGATCCTGATGGCAAGATATGGCAAGATAGCAACATCCATGTTTCATCCATTTTCCATAAGGGTCCCATCCCCTTTGGATCTTTTATCAGTCTATCCCTGAGAACACCTAAAACCTGCCTGGCTTGCAGCCACAAGAAAACAAATTGATGATGTATGAAAAATTCCAATTCCCTGCATCTGAATCGCCAGATCGATTTTCGTACTCTGTCATTCGCTGCAATAATTTACTATATATCCCTTTTGCCTTCAACTCTGATAGACCACAACTGACCATGGGAGCTTGTCAAGTCTCTGGGAGCAAGACGCAAATTCCAACGAAACAGCAGGCCTCCAGCAGATTCTTCTGCGTGAGTGGATCCCTGGCCCAATCTTGCAGCCGAACTTGCCAGTACTCACGGTTTCCTGAGGAATGAGAGCTGAAACGTAAGAAAACCGTTACAGGTCCAAAGCAAAACCAGCCATAAACATCAGGAGATGAAAGGCAAAACCGCTGCAGGGATTGACGCCTCCAAAGCCCAAGAACTTCGGGCCAAAGAAATATCAAAAAGCGTGATGTGTCTCACCACTTCAACGCTATTCAAACTCAATTTACTCATCTGGACCCAAATTTATCTAAGAAAAAACTCCAAGTGCCAAGTTCACACAAAAACGGCCGCAGCAATGCGCCCCAAACAGTCGGGGGAAGTAATATGGGGAAACTAAATCCGTTGCATCTCTGTCCAAAGAGCTTTGAAAGGAACTCACAAGATCTCAACACAAGGATAGACAGGATGTCTGCACAAGGATCCTTTAGATGACATCAAAGGTGATGTCAGTTTATGAATTTGAAAATCCCCACCGGGTGTGGGTGATGACGTTGAGACCCTACAAACTAGAAAAAACAATCAAGGACTGACGTGCTTACGCCTCCAAGGCGGAATCGCTTCTATTCAAATTTGTTTGCATGATCTGGACCCCAATCTAAATCCGTCTGATTTTTTTTGAATATTGTGTGGGGTTTTGGCAGAAGACTTCGAAGTCCAACAGTTTCTCTCAGTTTCCTGCAATGTCATGCAACATCTGTATGGTGCTGCCGAGCTTCGCGCTGCAGTCTCTTGACTCGCAGAGCTGGAACCGTAGGCCGCGTAGGCTGTTTGCATGACTTGGCACTTAGAACTGGTCAATCTAGCAGGACCAATGCAGCGCACTGTTCGCACGTGGCTCGTCTTGCACCTACCGGATCCTGCTGAGAAAATACTGCAGGAGATATGGCTGGATACACTGGGTGCAACTGACCCCCTCTCGGCGCCAAAATAACACCATCCCACCTAGCTGATATTGTCTTTACTAATTCCATCTATTACTATATATATATAATTATATATATATAATTCCCGCGTATGTTTATCTTCCTTCTGCACCCGGATCCCGAATCTGTAGAACAAATGAATCCGCACAATCTTTTCTACTGGACAGTGATCGCAACTGCAAAAGCAATGATGTGACTTTCAGGTCATTGAGAGTCACCGTCATTGCGCGCAGGTTGCACAAAAACACTCTGAATGTTCAAACAAACACCAGCACACTTCTCGAGGCTTACACGTGACCACTGCTAGTCCCCTCAGTGCTCATCAGTTCTGTGTCGGATTTGCTTGAAGCAACCATCTTTAGCATCAGCTGGAGGATGCTGGGGAGCGATCTCCTCCAACACAATGCTTGTTACAGTGAGCCGTGGCCTACACATGCCTACACCACATGAAAATGCACAAGCAGACACCAGTGCGCACAAGCTCGGTCGACTGGAAAGCCCTGGCAGCTCCCCTACAAATGACACTGGATGATTCAGCACAGCACACTGGATTGCAATGCATAGGGATGTTGAAGAACAGCAGTGGCTGCTATAAGAAAGGACTTTGAATCGAACAAGCTCCTGACACACTGATGTCCATTGTCATCGTCGTATCTATTGGGAAACAAGCTAGCAGCTAAATGCGGCTACATGCAAAAATGTGCAAGCCTGTTTGAATACTAAGGCAACATCCCCCGGCCAAGGATATTGGTCGCCCCAAGACTTCCAGTTCCTTATTCATCCTTGACATTGCTTGGCCCATGTCACAAAGCTTCCTAGAATGGCGCGAAAGATGGTGAAGAATGCAAAATGTTGTCCCAAAACGTCCCAAAAAATTGTTACGTCACGTCAGAAACAAGTAAATAGCTTCACTGAAGAGCACACCCCTGACTGATCAACAGGAGCATCGGTCCCGGCAGACGGATTCCATGAATTTCATCCCCAGCCAGCTGCTCAGCATGCGCAAACCTTAGCCCAGGCATCTCCAAAGTGACATCGCAAATCAGGCGGCCCATTGACAAAGGACAAAGACAGAGTCAACAGAATGGCAAGAACATGGAAAAACGAATCCATTGCGCTCTCTCCCTCTCGCTCTCATGTGGAGTGTGAGGCCACAATGTCATTGACTCGGACAGCACAAGTAAAAAGCGAGGAGGTGCACAGTTGACGTTTTTCAAGAAACCGATCTTCGCACGGTCTGTGCGTCTGGCTCTGGGCATGCAAGTGTGGACCGTGAGTTTCAAGGCCCTGAATTATGCTTCATAGCTATCCTGTGATTCGCTTNACGGTCTGTGCGTCTGGCTCTGGGCATGCAAGTGTGGACCGTGAGTTTCAAGGCCCTGAATTATGCTTCATAGCTATCCTGTGATTCGCTTGAGTGAGATACAATGTCCAACTGGAGCACGTGAGACACGAATGCATGCAAGAAGGCTAGAGGTGCTCACCCCGGCCTTTTAAATATCATCAAATATCAATAAATATCTTCTAATTGGTGAAAACTGCTCAAATGGAAAAACTTGACATGTCATCCCTGACAACTTGGGCACACTCTCCACATTCTGTCGAAGTCTTGTCAATTCTGTTTTTTCGACAATCCTTGACTGGGAGGTTGAAGACCCCGAGAAGGTAAAGACCAAGAGCCATGACCGCAACAAATACAAGTAGCGGAGGCCAACTACGATGCCCCAAGAAAGAAGGACAAAAACAGCCGCACCTGCTTCGATCAAGATCGGCCATCGATTGCACTGCAGGGTGAGTGTCCACATAGTCTTGCACGCCCAAAGGTAGAAAAGCATCGCTGGCAACATATATCCCCAACGCACAATCAACACTTTCATTGCAACAATGCAAGCAAGAAATGCTGAAGGCTGCTGCTGGGCCTGCTCAATGGCATCTGGAATCCTGATGATCAAGGATGGAGTGTTCATGCTAAAGACTGTGTAGATGAAGAACTTGACAGGCACGGATTGCTCGTCCCAGCTTGTCAAAATCTGATCAGCAAATTGGGTTCGGACAGCTTTGTTGAAACTCTCAAGCCTTCCTTGCAAATCATCAGCATCATCTCCATACCAGTCAGCAAGGCTCTGATAGATGAGATCCCGATCACATGGTATTCTCTCTCCACTTGGCGTCTCATGGCCGGCAGAGCAGCAAGAGCACTTGCTTTCGTGGATATCAAATTCTCGTAATTGCCGGGAGAGGCTTTGCAAANATTCTCTCTCCACTTGGCGTCTCATGGCCGGCAGAGCAGCAAGAGCACTTGCTTTCGTGGATATCAAATTCTCGTAATTGCCGGGAGAGGCTTTGCAAATTCTTCGTCAACCGCTTCCCAACCCAAGCCTGCAAAGGATATGTACTCAGGAACGTCACAGCAAGGCCGNTCTCGTAATTGCCGGGAGAGGCTTTGCAAATTCTTCGTCAACCGCTTCCCAACCCAAGCCTGCAAAGGATATGTACTCAGGAACGTCACAGCAAGGCCGACAATAACAACTACTAGTACTTGCATTGCAGGGCTTGTCTGAGAGATCTGCCAAATGAGGAGGATGAGAAGCCTGACTGCAAGCCACCAAGCCGCATGCAGGAGGATGAGCAAAGGCAGCACCACAGGTACAGTCTGCACATGCCCCTGATTGGAATGCATTCTCATGAAGGCTGTGAATTCATATATGCACCAAAGCCGGCTGATGTAGGATTCTGAAAAAAGANGGTACAGTCTGCACATGCCCCTGATTGGAATGCATTCTCATGAAGGCTGTGAATTCATATATGCACCAAAGCCGGCTGATGTAGGATTCTGAAAAAAGAATCACCAACTGTCGAGAGTGCTTCAAGAAGCCTCCAAGGCCAAGGATGCACTTCTCCTTGACTTCTTCATCGTCTTGTGGGATGCATAACTTGTCGAGGAAAGCCAGCTTTGGTGTCAAGAAAATGTCTTGAATGTGTTGAAAAAAGAAGAAGAATACGGCAAATGTCAAGTAGCCAATCGACACCGACCAGCTGTAGTTTGGCAAGACCTCATAGGCAACCAACAAACCGAGTGCAAGACTCACAACCAGTGTAGCCAGAGCAGCCGCTCTGGAGTTGAGAAGTACCAGCAACGAAGCATATTTCAGCCAACGGGACGTCTGCCAGTCATGGCTGACAAAAATGTCGTAGCCCGAGCACCGCGTCAAATGTCTAGTCGCCTCCACTTTGCCAGATGTGCGGAAAGGCCTGCCGCCACCAACCAAAAGGCAGCGACAAGGAACTCCTTGNGCCCGAGCACCGCGTCAAATGTCTAGTCGCCTCCACTTTGCCAGATGTGCGGAAAGGCCTGCCGCCACCAACCAAAAGGCAGCGACAAGGAACTCCTTGCACAAGTTCGGCTGGCACCTTTGGTGTCAGACTTCTTTCTGATCTCACTGGTGGCAAGACTGGAGACTCACTATCCTGAGCGATCTTTAAAACGCCCGCC
>BGPT01000022.1:345707-400081 GCA_003297045.1 Symbiodinium sp. clade C Y103
GGATGAACATCTATCATTACTCATGACATCTCACATCATCTCATGACCTGCTGGTCCAAATTTTGGCACAGAACATAGCCTATTGCATTGCGTATCGCGACTGCTGGAATTATACGGAATTAATTACTCTGTAATTTGGTGCAATGTATGTATACACATATACATATGTACATATGTATTATGTATATATTCAGTCTGTCAAGGTGACAGGCCAAAATTGTCCCTGGGTGGGTCTGAGAATGGGGTATACCCAAAAATAGTCCTTTGAAACTTTAAATGGGAAAATTGTAATAAGCCATTGGATTTGGAAGTACCTTATTTTATCTTATTTTCAGACAAACTCACATGCAGCCGGAAGGCAGCAAAGCTCCGAAGCTCCAAAGCCAACTAAGGCGCTGGAAGGCACCGGGGCAAGAAACTCTAGATCGTTCGGGACCTCCTTGAGGCGAAAAGCCACTCCAGAATGATAAAATCTCAGAAAAGAATTGAGATGTGCCACTTGCGCCCGTATAACTATAGTAATTGCACTACCTAGCTTCTGCACACAATGCTTGTTCTGTGAGCCGTGGCCTACACATCCCTACACCACATGAACATGCACAAGCAGACACCAGTGCGCACAAGCTCAGTCGACTGGAAAGCCCTGGCAGCTCCCCTACAAATGACACTGGATGATTCAGCACAGCACACTGGATTGCAATGCATGGCAGGGATATTGAAGAACAGCAGTGGCTGCTATAAGAAAGGGCTTTGAATCGAACAAGCTCCTGACACACTGATGTCCATTGTCATCGTCGTATCGTATCTATTGGGGAACAAGCTAGCAGCGAAATGCGGCTACATGCAAAAATGTGCAAGCCTGTTTGAATACTAAGGCAACATCCCCCGGCCAAGAATATTAGTCGTCCCAAAACTTCCAGTTCCTTATTCGTCTCGATTGTTGCTTGACATTGCTTGGCCCATGTTACAAAGCTTCCTAGAATGGCGCGAAAGATCATGAAGAATGCAAAAGGTTGTCCCAAAACGTCCCAAAACGTCCCAAAAATGTGTGACTTCACTCCAGAAACAAGGAAATAGCTTCACTGAAGCGCACCCCTTGACTGATCAACAGGAACATCGGTCCCGGCAGGCGGACTCCATGAATTTCATCCCCGGCTGCTCAGCATGCGCAAACCTTAGCCCAGGCATCTCCAAAGTGACATCATGTGACATCGCAAATCAGGCGGCCCATTGACTAAGAACAAGACAGAGTCAACAGAAGGGCAAGATATGGAAAAACGAATCCATCGCGGTCTCTCCCTCTCGCTCTCATGTGGAGTGTGAGGCCACAATGTCATTGACTCGGACAGCACAAGTAAAAAGCCAGGAGGTGCACAGTTGACGTTTTCCAATAAACCTATCTTCGCACGGTCTGTGCGTCTGGCTCTGGGCATGCAAGTGTGGACCGTGAGTTTCAAGGCCCTGAATTATGCTTCATAGCTATCCTGTGATTCGCTTNACGGTCTGTGCGTCTGGCTCTGGGCATGCAAGTGTGGACCGTGAGTTTCAAGGCCCTGAATTATGCTTCATAGCTATCCTGTGATTCGCTTGAGTGAGACACTATGTCCAACTGGAGCACGTCAGACACGAATGCATGCAAGAAGGCTAGAGGTGCTCACCCAGCCTTTAAAATATCACTAGATATCAGCGAATTGGTGAAACATGCTCAAATGGAAAAGCTCGACATGTCATCCCTGACAACTTGGGCACACTCTCCACACCTTGTCGAAGTTTTGTCAACTGTGTTTTTTCGACATGCCTTCACCGGGAGGGTGAAGACCCCGAGAAGATAGAGACCAAGAGCCATGACCACGACATACGATGCCCCAAGAAAGAAGGACAAAAACAGCCGCACCTGCTTCGATCAAGATCGGCCATCGATTGCACTGCAGGGTGAGTGTCCACATAGTCTTGCAGGCCCAGAGGTAGAAAAGCATCGCTGGCCAAATGTATCCCCGGCCGACAATCAAAAAGTTGATTGCAGCGTTGCAAGCAAGAAATGCTGAAGGCTGCTGCTGGGCTTGCTCAATGGCATCTGGAATCATAATGATCAAGAATGGAGTGTTCATGCTAAAGACAGTGTAAATGAAAACCTTGACGGGCATGGATTGCTCTTCCCAGGTGGCCAAAATCCGATCAGCAAATTGGGTTCGGACAGCTTTGTTGAAACTCTCAAGCCTTCCTTGCAAATCATCAGCATCATTTCCATACCAGTCAGCAAGGCTTTGATAGATGAGACCCCGATCACATGGTATTCTCTCTCCACTTGGCGTCTCATGGCCGGCAGAGCAGCAAGAGCACTTGCTTTCGTGGATATCAAATTCTCGCAGTTGTCGGGAGAGGCTTTGCAAACTCTTCGTCAACCGCCTCCCAACCCAAGCCTGCAAAGGATATGTAATCAAGAACATCACCACAATACCGTGATTAACAACTGCTAGTACGTTCATCGTAGAGCTTGTCTGAGAGGTCTGCCAAATAAGGAAAGTGAGAAGCCTGACTGCAAGCCACCAAGCCGCATGCAGGAGGATGAGCAAAGGCAGCACCACGGGTACAGTCTGCACATGCCCCTGATTGGAATGCATTCTCATGAAGGCTGTGAATTCATATATGCACCAAAGCCGGCTGATGTAGGATTCTGAAAAAAGANTTTGCCAGATGTGCGGAAAGGCCTGCCGCCACCAACCAAAAGGCAGCGACAAGGAACTCCTTGAACAAGTTCGGCTGGCACCTTTGGTGTCAGACTTCTTTCTGATCTCACTGGTGGCAAGACTGGAGACTCACTATCCTGAGCGATCTTTAAAACGCCCGCCNACAAGTTCGGCTGGCACCTTTGGTGTCAGACTTCTTTCTGATCTCACTGGTGGCAAGACTGGAGACTCACTATCCTGAGCGATCTTTAAAACGCCCGCCATAGCGCAACCATCACAGTCGTCCACGCTTCTTGAGCCCTGCAAATGGCGGAACGAACTTCACAGGATGAACATCTATCATTACTCATGACATCTCACATCATCTCATGACCTGCTGGTCCAAATTTTGGCACAGAACATAGCCTATTGCATTGCGTATCGCGNGGATGAACATCTATCATTACTCATGACATCTCACATCATCTCATGACCTGCTGGTCCAAATTTTGGCACAGAACATAGCCTATTGCATTGCGTATCGCGGCTGCTGGAATTATACTGTACAGTAATTTAATACGATATTTACCTGTTCATCTATACTCAAAGTCTGTGAAGGTGACACGCGAAAATTGTCCAAGGAGCCCCTCGCAAAGGCGCTGGAGCGAAAAACTCTGAATCGTTCGGGACCTCCTTGAGGCGAAAAGCCACTCCAGAATGATAAAATCTCAGAAAAGAATTGAGATGTGCCACCACCTGCAAACAGCAAAGGTAAAACACCTAGTGAAAACTGCAATCAAAGAACGACAAGCGAACTGACCCTACAAGTAACGATGATTGGAATGGCAACTCAAGCGGAAGACGTAAATCCGGTTCAAACATTACATATTATGTTATATTATGGACCTGTATGATTGGTACTTGGACTACCTAGCTTCTGCAATGCAGGCAGCCCACCGTCAGCATGAGCTGCAGGATTGGCCGGCCGCACGTTTCTGCTGGTGTCGCATCACCCAGCGGTGAACGACATACAGCCTTGAAAAAATCGCCTCAGGTTGGGCCAGCGTCACCGGGAGCCACACAAGCTCCATCGAACAGCAATGAACAGCAATAAAGAGCAACTTGTTTATGTATTCCTTCCTCATCATCTTTCATTACAATTCATCGTCATTCATCATCAGTCATCAATCATCCATGGCATGATTTCATCCAAATCCATCGCCATCCAGTTTTGGAATCCCCAGAAGGATTTTCAAACTCTGCCATTCACAGCCATCCCATAACCAATCGGTTTGAAAGCTTGAGGAGAAAGACTTCGAAGTCCAACGGTTTCTCTCAGTTTCTTGCAATGTCAGGCCACAGCTGTATGGTGCTGCCGAGCTTCGCGCTGCAGCTGCTTGACCAGCACAGCTGGAAACATAGACCGGGTAGGCTGTTTGCATGAAGGTTTGGAGCTTAGAAACGCGCACAGGAATGTTGCACGCAGTCCCGCAATGTTGCGCGGAGTCCCGCAAAGTCCGCACACGGCTCGTCTCGCACCCAACGGATGCTGCTGAACAAAAAACTGCAGGAGACATAATGGCTGGAGACGCTTGGTGCAACTGATCCGGCCCTCAGTGGTTCCTATTTTGATCTACCTTCTGATGACATGCTCAAAGCATCTGACAAGCGTTGCCTGGCAAGAACACCCCTTCAGCCGACCCAACTGATCAACCGAGGATCAGCGGCCACTGCCGGTGGACACCCACAGCATGCAGCGATCGCTGTGTTGTACGTAATTACGTCTGGTGACGATGCAACCTGCCGCATGGCAAACGGTTCCAAAATATCCCAAGGTCCTTTTGAGAGGGGATTTTGAAATAGGTTGAACTAGTTAACTAGTTACTAGTTCGAGTTACTAGTTGAACTAGCTTGAACTAGTCACTAGTTTGATTACCAGCTTCCCGAGGCCATCAAAGGACAAGACATGTCTTATGACTTTGCCGCAAGGTGCCCATGCCTTCCACAGCTGCAGGGCGGTGCTCCAGCGCTGTGCCCTGTCACATGCTCCAAGTACTGCATTGACACCTCGGTAGCTGACTCTTTGCCAAAAAAAGTCACAGGTGATAAAGACACAGGTGACATGTATTAACATGTATTGACATGTATTGACATGTATTGACATGCATTCACTTTAAGGTATTCTCCCTTCAAACTTCCTATTCCACACAGGCTAAGAATCGATTCACACTCGAATGGCGCAAAATGGCCCATCCCTGATATCGAACTCTGATGACAGGATCCACATTGACCCGGCCATACCGGGCCCAAGTCACCAAGTGCACCAAGTCGCTGCTCGCCGCAGGCTGCGGTGCCAGCAGGGCCAAAGCCTCTGCCCAGTGCAGGCCACGTCCTAGCGCCGCCAGCGCGGCGTTGCGCAACCGGAGGTCCTGGAGCTCGACCTGGGCGGGGAAACCCGTAGGGAAACCATCGGGGAAACCGTTGGGAAAGCATGGCAGTTCTACACCACCATGCCATACTATGCCACCGTCTAAGATATCTATGGATATCTAAGGTGTCATTTTCCTCGAACTGGTGATATCTCAGTTCTCGGATCTCCATTTACATTCGAGTAACATGGAGGATTCATCGGTCTCGGGTTGGGACACTGCTGCTTAGTGCTTGCTGAGGGACCGGAGTTTCCACCAAGGCCAGAAAAATAGCCTGCTGCCATCGCGTTGCTCTTGCAAGTGCAGCAACTTTTGAGGTGCGTTCCGCCAGGAACCTGGCACATGGTGGACAGAAAAATCTGCTTATCCCTCCGAGCCCTCCAACCTGACTTACAACTGACAAATGTAAAATCGCTGGAAATACCCGCAAATTATCATTAACTTTTGTGTGCGTCAGTCAGTGTGCGCAATTCTTCACTCTCATTTGCCCTGCCTTTTTTCTGAGCCCATCGAGAGCTGGACATGGCGCTAGGTGCGAGCATTTCTGCTAAGCAGGATGGCAAAACAAATGAATCACCTTTCGCTGCGGAGAACTATGTGCCCTTGGAAACGGGGACTAGGCCAGGCAATCTTGGACCATTTTGGAATCCTTCTGAACCCTGTGAGGTTCTTCTGCGAGAGTCTTGGACCGAGAGTGCAAGAATCCCAACTACAAACTACAAACATCATCAAGGGTGCTGTCAAATGCAAACTTACCACTAGCCCCTGCAATCGCTGAATACTTGGTACCAACTGACTAACCTTCTGTTCTTTTGATGTGATTTCTCAAAACGCATTGAAAACAAACGGTGAATCGGTGAACCAGTGCACCCATCGCCAATTGGACCCAATGGAAATTCATCGGCAAGCGATCAACAGCCATTGAGACTCGTGCAAAAGGCCAAGCCACCAGCCCGATGGGAGAGCCTTACACGTGTCTCCAGCATGACCTTAGCTGTGCCAAGTCAACAGCGAGTGGCTCACCTGATCTCTTGCGGGCTGCTGAGTTGTGTTGATGCTACTACAGGTTACAGGTTTAAAGTTTAAAGGACTAGATGGACCGGACCAGCCCCTTTCGTTCTTAGGAAGTCACCTTCGCCTCTCATCCCCAACCTGCGTTGCCGGGCCTGTTGAACAGGAATTTATGTGAAAGAGGCAAGACCTGTTCCGGTCATCCCCTTCCGTGGCCCCTGCATGCGCCAACACAAAGGGCCAGCAAGACTTTTCCCTCGCTCCGCAGAAAGCACGACGCACAGTCGGCAAATTTGGGGCACGTCCGCTGCACAAAAAGTTTCAGAGCAGGTGACCAAAGCCTTTGAACCGTGGGACCGGATCGGGCTAGTGCATTGAAAGCCTCAATGATAGATAGCTCGGCCACCCTCCCACCTTGGAAAAGCTCCGGATTTCTTTCAATTTCTTTGCAATTTAATCCAAGCAGCCTGTACTGCACCCTATTCCTACGTATTCCTACTCATCTCAGATCGTCTCCGCAATGATCATCTCAATCTTCTTGATCCTGGCATGCATCATCTGCAGAATCTGCGTGTATAATCGGTATACAACTGCAACCAAAAAATGGGGATCAAGTTGGATCTTCTATGACTTGGATCTTGTGGTGTCCCGCCAGCAGCTCCCCGGCCTTTGAACATTCGACGGTCAGAGCTCTTTTTTTCAGCACTTCGCTGTAGATGTCCCGCCAGGTGTGTTGGATTTGCTTGAAGCAACCATCTTCTGCATCGACTGGAGGAGCGATCTCCTCCCATGTAATGCCTGCAGGTGACATCCAAAGTGAAGTCCTTGGCCTTGGGCCCCTTGGGCCTTGGCCGGGCCTACACCACATGAACATGGACAAACAATGACAAAGTCAATGACAAACACGCCACGCTTCACAAAATCGACAAAGAGCTCGGTCGACGCCTGGGAGCTCCGCCGAGACCAGTGCATCTTTGGCTGCTTCGCGAAAGGCACTGACCCTCGGATGATTCTTGGTACATCTTCGTAGCAATTGATGATGACATGGATATGACATGGATATGACATGGATATGACATGGATATGACATGGGGTCTTCAGACCACAGCAGTGGCTGCTAGAAAGGCCATTGATGGAACAAGATCCTGACACGTTGTTGTCCATTGTTGTTGCCATCTACTATCACAAACTCTTGTGGTAGTGGGGAACAAGCCAGCTACATGCAAATGGTGTGCCAATCTATCTCAGTGTGAAGTCAACATCCAGGAAAATTGGTTTTCCCAAACCATTCCAGTCCCTTCGTCTTTCGGAGTGTTGCCGGCCAGGGAGGCCCTTAGGAATTATTTTGAGGTTGGCCCAAATCACAAAACTTCGTAAGACTTGGCAAAAAGAAGAAAAAACACAGCATTTAAAAAAAGAGAGTCCCAAAATGTCCAAACAAACCGCTCTACTTCACTTGAGGAACAAGCTAAGCGAAATACCCCCCAATTACCTATTGACCACTATTAAGCTCCATGCGGTTCAGGCCCTGCGTCAGCCCAGTGGCATCTGTTCCGGCAGGCCGGGCTCCATGAGCTCCATCCCCAGCCAGCTGCTCAGCTTGTACAAACCTGGTAGCCCAGGCATCCCCATTCACAAAGAATAAAAACCAGAGACAACAGAGCAGCTAGGATATGTAAAAAAAAGAAAACGAGTCCCTGAGTCCCTCTCTTTAGTCTTTACAAGTCTTTACATGCCTAAAGAGGAAGTGTGGGGCCAGGATCGTGAGAATCCCATGGGCTCTCAGCACAAACTGTTCGATCCCCTCTTGCAATTCCCAGAGGTGCGCAACTGACTTTTTTGCAAAATAAAGGTCTGCACGTGAGGCTTCTCTGCGCATGCAAGTCTGGACTGTGAGTTTCACAGCCAGGGCAGAACGAAAAGAGATTTCAACGTGAATCATAAGAATTCATATTGGCAACTGCTACATAGCTATCTGGTGGTTCACCTGAATGAGACACAATGTCCAACTGGAGCACGTCAGACAAGGTGCAAGCAAGAAGGGCTTAAGGTGCTCATCCAGCTTTTTAAATATCATCTAATTGGATAAAACTGCTCAAATGGAAAAGCTCGACATGTCATCCCTAACCTGGGCACACTCTCCACATTCTGCCGAAGTTTTGTCAACTGTGTTTCTTCGACATGCCTTCACCGGGAGGGTCAAGACCCCGAGAAGATAGAGACCAAGAGCCATGACCACGACAAATACAAGTAGCGGAAGCCAACTGTGGCGGTGCGTCAAAAGCACCGAAAAAACACAGACTCCAGCTACGATGCCCCAAGAAAGAAGGACAAAAACAACCGCACCTGCTTCGATGAAGATCGGCCATTGACTGCACTGCAGGGTGAGTGTCCACATGGTCTTGCACGCCCAAAGGTAGACAAGCATCGCTGGCCAAATGTACCCCCAACTGGCAACCAAAACTTTCAGTGCAACCACACAGGCAAGAAATGCGGACGGCTCCTGCTGGGCTTGCACAATGATATCTGGAATCCTGATGATCAAGAATGGAGTATTCATGCTGAAGACTGTGTAGATGAACAGCTGTATGGGCATGGATTGCTCCTCCCAGGTTGACAAAATCCGATCAGCAAATTGGGTTCGGACAGCTGTGCTGAAACTCTCAAGCCTTCCTTGCAAATCATCAGCATCATTTCCATACCAGTCAGCAAGGCTCTGATAGATGAGATCCCGATCACATGGGATTCTCTCTCCACTTGGCGTCTCATGGCCGGCAGAGCAGCAAGAGCACTTGCTTTCGTGGATATCAAATTCTCGTAATTGCCGGGAGAGGCTTTGCAAATTCTTCGTCAACCGCTTCCCAACCCAAGCCTGCAAAGGATATGTACTCAGGAACGTCACAGCAAGGCCGCCGATACTCAGCACTACTTTCATCGTATGGCTTGTCTGAGAAGCATGCCAAATCAGGAAAATGAACATCTTGACTGCGAACCACCAAGCAGCATGCAGTAGAATGAGCAAAGGCAGCACCACAGGTACAGTCTGCACATGCCCCTGATTGGAATGCATGCTCATGAAGGCTGTGAATTCATATACGCACCAAAGTCGGCTGATGTAGGATTCTGAAAAAAGAATCACCAACTGTCGAGAGTGCTTCAAGAAACCTGCAAGGCCAAGGATGCACTTCTCCTTGACTTCTTCATCGTCTTGTGGGATGCACAACTTGTCGAGGAAAGCCAGCTTTGGTGTCAGGAAAATGTCTTGAATGTGTTGCCAAAAGAAGAAGAATACGGCAAATGTCAAGTAGCCAATCGACACCGACCAGCTGTAGTTTGGCAAGACCTGACAGGCAACCAACAAACCGAGTGCAAGACTCACAACCAGTGTAGCCAGAGCAGCTGCTCTGGAGTTGAGAAGTACCAGCAACGAAGCATATTTCAGCCAACGGGACGTCTGCCAGTCATGGCTGACAAAAATGTCGTAGCTAGAGCACCGCGTCAAATGTCTAGTCGCCTCCACTTTGCCAGATGTGCGGAAAGGCCTGCCGCCACCAACCAAAAGGCAGCGACAAGGAACTCCTTGAACANTTTGCCAGATGTGCGGAAAGGCCTGCCGCCACCAACCAAAAGGCAGCGACAAGGAACTCCTTGAACAAGTTCGGCTGGCACCTTTGGTGTCAGACTTCTACCAGGTGATACGACTGGAGAATCAATATCCTGAGCGGAGTCAAGGACTCCTGCCATAGCGAAACAAACGAAATTGCGACTCTTGAGCCCAAATCTGAATTTTGAGAGCTATGAGTGGTGAGATAGGTGGGTGCTATGATTTGCCTCCTTGATTCCGGTACATACGTTTTTGAAAAGTTTGGTACCATCCTCAAAGCCAAAACAGTGCCCAAGGGGCTGATAACTCTGAAATGAAGAGTCCAACAGTTTGGGCAATGCTCGTTGGCGCAAGTTCGGATGAGGGAAAAACAAAAGGTGCTGTCTATGACCCCTACATGGGGACATGTTGAGAATGTAGTAAACGTCAAAATATGGGGGGAAACTAATGGAAAACATGGTCTTTCGCGGAAACACTATGTTCACTGCATGAATGGCAGAATGTTAAAGGTTCACTTTGTCTTTGGGAGTGGGGAGAAAAATCTATCACAACCTAATGGTCCAAATTTTGGCATGGCATGCCGCCCCATGGCATGGCATATAACTCACTAACAATAGCTGGAGCGCAGTATATAACGTCATAAATGCTTATTGCTAATTCGCACATGTCAATACTATATTCATCTATATTCAAAGTCTGTGAAGGTGACATGCCAAAATTGTCCAAGTAGCCCCTCCCGAGATTTCGCAGCTGGCTAGGAGTTCTTCCTGACTCTCGTATGTCCAGCGCTAGTCCCTGCAACGCATTGCGAAAATACCTCGGCGCAAGGTTGCAACTCACAATGCCCCCAGCGCAAGCTAGGCCAAAACACATCACTGCTGCATCAACCTGCAAGCAAGCCAAAGTCTACAATGTTTGACCGCAAAATCACCATTTCGCGGGTAGAAGAAAATCAGTCAGGGGATGTCTGGGGTCAAAAAATCATCACCCCTAGAAATGACATGTTGCCCCTGTGGCCGGTGACCTGCTGGAGGCTCCAAGTTCCTGCAGCCGAAAGGCAGCAAGGCTCGGAAGCTCCAAAGACCTTCCTGAAATTCGCTGCTTGCTTCGCTGCTTGGGCTGACAGGTGCCCAGGGCTCTGCAAGGCACAGCTGCTGAACTTCTTCCATGGCCTGAAGGGTGACACTTCCCTAGCCAGAAAAAAAAAACACTGATATTAGCCCCGTAATGCTTTTCCCTGAACACCATCAATATCTTGGCCACGGCATCCCGCGCCACGCAATCAAGCTCTTCCACCAAGGTCACGCAAAGCCACCGGGATAATCTTCTTTTAGATCTGCAAGGTTGGATAATAGCATCCATTGTGGTTAGGTGTGTTACCTTGCACTTGTTTTATTGAACAGCCAGGGAGACCTCCATTTCGTGTGCAGCTTCAGCACTAAAGTTTCCACGCTTCCAAATGCTCAGTGTTTGAGCAAAGAAATCCATTGGAATTCCTGAACTTATAGCTTGCCCTTCTAGCAAGATATGGAAAGGTATCTGTTTGCTTCCAATGGCATTTGTTTTCTTTAAGCCGTATGTTATATATATATATAATTATGCCCATATTATATAATATATTGTACAAAAATTATATATTATTTGCATACTATAATATTTGCAGTATGAAACTGCCAAATGTGCACAGGTTTCGGGGATCCACTGCCATCCAATGCGGACTTGCTCATCTCTCCAAGGTGGTTTTGTCCTCACTGATGCCCATTTCACCCTTGACGACCATAACATCGAACTATGACAATAGAATAAGAATTCGATATTATTCCCCATGTGGGACTTCCTCTTCTGTACGGTTTCACTCCAAAAACACTGGTTTTGAGAGATCAAGAGAGCAGTCCGCTGCAAAGCCTAGGGATGTCAAACCCAAATCAAGCTATTGCCATCCACGGCACAGGACCCAGAAACTCTAAATCTTCCAGGATCTCCTGCAAGCGGAAAACTTGAGCAAAGCACGCTCATAAAAGCGCTGCACAACACTTACAGTTGCACTTTTCATAGTTTCCCGGCTGAACAAGCCACAGCAGGCAGCCCGCCGTCAGCATGAGCTGCAGGATTGGCTGGCCGCTGCGCTTCTGCTGGTGTCGCGTCACACAGCGGTGAACAGCATACAGCCGCGAACAGATCGCCTAAGCTTGCTGGGTGTCAGCGCAACTGAGGAGCCAGCCAAACTGCACTGAACAGCAATATATTGCGATGAACTGCTGTAAACAGAAACATGTTTATTCAGTGCTGATGTGTTCCTTAAGTCATTCAATCAATTCAATTGTCATCCAATCATCATTGATACTTATAATTCATCAATGATTCATCCATGGCAAGTTTCTTTCAAATCCATCGGTATCTAATTCATGGCTTCATCCTGGGTTCTCCGGCTGCACGGAGGTGCTTACTGTCCTTGCCGCGAAGCCCCTTGAAAACGGCGGCCCGCCAGGGTCTCAAACGAACCTTCGCGGCTTTGGAAGTCACGAATAAATTTGAGGAATTGAACATATTCAATGCAACTGTAAATAGATTAGAGCAGTAAGATAAATAGAGCAACTTGGTATGAATTGTTTTGCAATTCCAAAACCAAACACTGAGGTCGATACCCAGTCATGGCAATCGGAGCCGCTCAGAGCTTCAGCAAAAGCACCCCAGGATAGAGGATAGGGAGGCTCCTTGCCCAAATGAACTCTCAAACAGAATTGAAATGTGTTTCCCTGCTTTCCATTCGGGATTTTGGGGTGCCCCATGTTTCTCAGCAAATCAGGTCGCACAGTTGTCGTTAACATGTATAAAATGTGAATTTAAATGTGTATGTATGTATGATCATGTATATACATATATATGTGTGTGTGTGTACATATATATATATATATACATATCTGCGTGTGTACATGTCTAAACTATTCTAAACTCCCAGCATTTGAAATAGCCACTGTGGATGTTGGAAACGCGAGTGGAAACCCTGCGAAGTTGTGCATGGTCAGAAGCACCTCCACAGCTCGAAGCAGAGCCTCCCAGCTGTCTAAGGTCTTGGGAACATCCTCCTGGCGTATGTGACAGAGTCAGAATCACCAAAGAGTTAAATCATGTCAAAATATTGTCAAATCTATTAACATTTCAAGATACTTCAAGCAGCCACAGGTTGGGCTGTGCCTTGTAGGCCAAAAGTGCCGAGAGAGGCCGTGAAGCCCAAGTCTTGTCATCCAGCACACAGCTGGAACCTTGGAGCAGGGCCAAAACTGTTCGCACCAAGTTGCCAAGTTCTGCAAATGCTGGAACAAAACAGGAGAGCAACATAGTGACCCCAACATGTTACAAGCACAAACCTGACTTCCATGCATCACACACATGTCACACATCATCAGAATGCCACTTCTCTGGTCCCAGCTGTTCCCAGCCTGGCCAGGACCGGCGCTGCAGCGGATTGAAGACCAACTTGAAATCTTCGGGGCACTGCGGCAGCGGCGCCCACTGTCCTTTCAAGTGTCTGGAGGCCATGCATGCCACGCACCAGAGGCGCGTGATACGTTCCTGAGCAGCAGCTGATCTTGCACACTTTGCTGCCATTCAAGTCCCTGAAAGTGAAGAATTTCTGCGAAACAAAAACGTCTGGATATGTCTGGTTGCACCAAAGAGACAGCAGCTTGAGGCTCGCTGGGTCGCCATGCTTGCAGCCACAGCCTTGGGCCACAGCTCCCAAAGTCAAGAAGCCCCTGGATCACTACCAGCCAGAAGATGATAGTGGATTACAAACAATCTATCATTGTCAATCTATCCCCACTATAGCATAATGTACAGTACTATACTATACCAACGTAACGTCATGGTAATGTGTAAAATCCAGCCAAGAAGATCCAAGAAGCATGAGCTTGTGCACATCCCGGGCGAATGATGCAAAGACCCAATCCTGCACTGTAGGAGGGACCTCGCACACAACACAAAAAAACACTGTGGACCATGAATGACGGTGATACCATTAAATGATTAAGAATGCCTAGGAATGCCAAGGACAAGTCCAAAAGTAGGAATATAGTAACTGCAAATGCTCCAATACAAATGACAACCAGAGTTGCCTTTTTCGCCGGCAAGACCCCTTTCACCGCGGCCAGCACTTTGTTCACGGGGTTGACGGAAGAGTCCCCCACGTCTGGCGCAAGGTGGCGCAAGAATTCACCTTGGCTTCGGTCAAAGAAGAATCATGGTATACGCATCGTGGTCACAGCATGTCATGGTGCTGCTGAGCTGCCACAGCTAGACCTCTTGTTTGTGCACAAGCCCAGCAAAGCTGCATGCAGCTCGGTGTAGGCGCAGAGGCCATAGATGTCGGGTGGTGGATTCGGCAGCTTTCCGAGGAGCTGTGCCAATGACTCGCAGATCTGATTGGCATAGGCAAATCGAAGTTCCTAAGATCATGAAAAAGAAGATTGGTGAAGATTGAATGGAACAAATATCATTTTGCAGCGCCCTGGGGTTGAAAACAACAGGAAAGTATGGGAAAACAACATTCAGTCGAGTCTCCAGTTGCTGTTCCACTGGCCTCCTCCTCTCACCAGCTGGGCGGTTCGGCAGTTTCAACAAGTACTCCCTCGAGTCGCCAGTGAAATGCGGCAAAGCCCACATGGTGAACCGCTCCAATGCCTCAGCGATCTTTGGAGCTCCAGGGCCGCGGCTGTAGCACTCGCCAATGATCCATTTCCTCAGCTGAAGCTTCGGTGCATCAAACACTTCGATTGGAGTTATAGTGGTGACATGTGGTGACATATGGTGACCATGTTGGCTCATGGCTCACCCATCCATCGATGCAAGCAAGAAGCGCCTTCTGTCGAAGGTCGGGCTGATTCAGAAAGTCCGCAAACTTCATGCCCGACAGCTTCCCCGCGTTCCCAAAGTCGGGACTGTCACCAGAATGGCTTGGCCAGCGCCGCTCAGGCAGGCCAAAGGCAAGCCGCAAGGTCTGCAACGTGTCAGGTTTCGTTGGAATTGACACTGCCAGACAATTGCCCACCTGAGCGTCTGGCAGTTGCTGGGATGCAAGGGCTAGCTTCTTACATCTTCCTTGGGGTGTCCCCGTTCTCTTACATGATGATTGATGATCCTTTGAACTCCTGCAACATCAAATGGACACCACTACACAAAATCATAAGGTAGAATAAGAAAGTGCAGGCAATGCAGCCACACTCCCCAAAAAAACAAAGTAGCATCTGGCCACGCTTGTGTCAGCACCAGCCATTGAATTGTCATTGCAAAGCCCTGCGGCCAAGACACGTTGTTGGCAACATTCTTCTGGAGAACTGACTGGGACTGCTGCCTATACTGCTGCAGTAAAAACAGCAAGCCACGCATCGCTGCAGTCTGGTAGCACTTTAGATGTCTGTCGTCCGATGTAGGGCCGGCCAACTGAGCGTGCCGACTCCAGCTCCCCAGGATGGCAGTGAATAAGTCCTGGTCCTCCAGGCTCTCTCCCTCTCTCTGAAAACAGAATAGGCAAAGATGGCAGAACTCTTATGCTGAAGACCTGGAGGAACTGTTGCGTGATGTTGCAACATAGCTCAGTCCTGCGGGCTTGAACTCAGGTCTTTGAGGACTTCCACAGGTACAAGGGGCCTTGGCAAGTCGTTCATCGAAGCGCATTAAATTGTATTAAATTAATTTGGCTCACTGCAAGGAGGAGGAAAAAACGACGCCCCTCTCCGAAGACAAGCAGCTCATCCCCAGGCATGGGATTCCATGCTGTCAGCAGCTGCGGTAGAGAAGGAAGTTTTCGTAGTTCGTCTGCAGTGCTGGGGAGCTTTGGTGCCTGCTGATCGCGTCCAAAACAAGAGCTTGGTCACTGAGGTAATGCACTGTTGTGGCATGGTGTCTTATGATTCAGAAGCAGCCCATCCCTTGATTGATACACGTAGTGAAAAATCCAGCCTCAAGTTGTTTCAATGCTTGCTCCACCTCTTCACTTTGCAATTTTTGGAGCAAAGAGTAAAGGCTAATTTGGAGAAGCAAATCAGCAGCTCCTTGCAGCAAGTTGCAGAAGTTCTGTGCTGCCCCCTCGCTTGTAACTTACACACACACACATATATATAGTCTAAAGATATCTTTAGAATTCTTAAAATATCTCATGGTCAAAGATCTGAAATGATCAGAATGAATGAAACGTAATGCCAGGGTATCCATGGATCATGTATAGTCTGCTCTCCTGGGCGCAACATCTCTGCAAGAAGTGGAAAAACCTTGCCGACGTCTTGACTGTTTGCTGCCAACACTGCACCGAAGGCGACAGCAGCCACCGCAGGACGCTGGAAATCTTCAGGCTTGAAGAGTTCTGCAATGATCTCCGCCGTCCTGAATGTGATGGGCCATGGCAGCCATGGGCAATGGTTGAAAATCCACACACGCCAAGCACTCTGTTGGGTACTTAGGGTGCACTACATTCGTTCTTTCGCTGACTGGGTGTGAACATATAAATATCAGGGAATCAACGGAAGGAAAAAGGGCCAAGTTATGCCAGGTGTCTCCGGACCGCAATGCACCGCAAAGCCTGCTGCGACTTCGATGGCAGTGGTGCCTCCAACAGCAAACTGCCGAGCATACTTTCCAGCTTAGCAAATAACAAATCTATACAAATCTGAGATACATTCTGGCAGGGGAGGAGAGGTTGCTTTTGCTGCGCAGGCTCAGCGAAAGGAGAAGCATCACGATCACATTCGGAGTTTTGCCGAACTTTTTCCAAGATGTTACACGTTGCAAGTTTTTTGCTGCCCCGAGCTTGTGAGGGCAAAAATCCTAAAAAGCAAGGAATCTGAGCCTAGTGGCCTAGGCCTAGTCTCAATCAATGTGCCGCTTCCATCCACATCCACCTTTCTGGGGCTCACTTGCTCCCTGGTCGAGGTAGTGGAACCAGCAAGGGCGTCTTCTTGATGTATTCCTGGTATTCTGGGAGGTGACCCCAGCGTTTCAATCCATTCCTCCTGAGGATGGGTACTCCACTGACACGAAGCAGCAGGAAAGTAACAAAGCATGGAGATAGCACTGTCAAAAGCTCCCAATTTCGCAAGGACGCAGAGCAGCTCAAGAAGATACCCCACCACATGCCTGCACAGCGAAAGAAGCAAACTCTCGACAAAGGAACTAGCTTGCCAGTGCTGTGGGCCACTGATGACAATGAGACACAAAAAAGAGTGACAGTAAAAAGGCAAACAATATCAAACAACATCAAGCATGTGCATTGCATATGCTATCTCTTGGATCAACCATGCCACACATCTCTCCAAAGTAGTTGGGATGCTGCGCCAAACGCCACAAGCCCACATTGATCCACCGGCCCTGATTGTCAGGATTCGCGGCGAAAATCCGCTTCTGAACATCTGCAGTGAACTGTACCACAAAGCCTATGCACCAAAGCGACCAGCCAACCACATCACGCCATCCAATCGGAGTGTCGCGCACTGACTGCCAGGGACGCATGGGACGCAGGGTCTAACAACGCTTTGGGTTTGTTGTGTCTACTTTGATCGTGAACTGCACTGAATTGTGTTCAATTACCTTGTACATTTGTGTCATATGTTGAATGCGAAGTTAGACCGGTAACCTTGCCTCATTCGCGCCCTCCTCCAGGTCTTGCTCAGATGCAGCCTTCCTTGGGGTGTTGGCCAGGTACACTGGGAGGGCAGTGATGAAGATCCAAAGCGCTTGGATGGCCCAGAAGACGAAGAACGTCAATGGCTTTGTTTTGGCCTTGGCAAAGCGTGAGTCGCCTCCATCATGAAGCACACGCCACAGAAGAAAACTGCCCAGCCGCAGTGCCCACAAGATCACCAGGGTTGAATTTACGCTGCTGCGAGTGGATCGCACACCCTTTCGGCGAGAGATGAGGATGCAAAGGATGTAGGTCACACTGGCCGATATGTCATAGAACTTCTCAGTCTGCAGGGCAGCAGCGACGGTGAAGCATGCAAACTGTATGGCAGCATCAGCAAAGGCCACATGGCTCATGGCGCTCATTGCAGTACCCATCCGCACCGAATGCAGGGGTACCCTGGATGCCGATAGAATCAGCAAGGGTCGACTTATCATAGGACTGAAGGCATTTGTCAAAGGACCTGTATCTTGAACCCTCAGGTCTCACAGAACAAGGTGCAGCATCGCTCTGCCATGGCACCCTCAATCTGTCTGGAGAAATTGTGGCAATCTGCATTTAAATTCGCACACTTTTCCCAGTTCCACTGTTTTCATGTTCCCTATAATCTTAAAAATCCCGCAGCCCGTTATGGCCCCATGCCATTTCCATGGTCCCCGCCTCGCAGCGCCTTACGGGCATTGGACAAGCGCTCGGGCTGATCCACGAAGCGCGTCAAGGAGAGCAGCTGGCCCTGGTCTGGTGGAGCTCTAGCTGTGACATCTGTGACATCTTTATTCATGTGCCCATTGGGAATCATTGCCGTAGATTGCCATTTGCCACCAGATATCCCAGATATCACCAAATGATACTGTGCATGAAACCCACCTGTGACACGTGGATGTATCAACATAAATCAATAGTAAGACTATCGACGAAATCAATGAATTATGTGTCTAAAATGTAGACAGGTTTTGCACACATCAAGAAACATGGTACAGCTGACCATCATAACATCGCCGGCCTGGTTTTGCTGAGGGAAGACTTGCTCCAAATGTTCTCTCACCAGCGATCTGATGAAAGTTCGGATGAAGTCTTTGACTTGGTTCTGCCGGCCAGCCGCCTTGGCCGCCTTGGCTGCATGAATCACACAAAGCAAGCGGACGAGGGCGACGTTGGATCGACAAACGTGTTTCTTCACCAGGTCCAGGCAGAGAAACGGCAGCTGCCCATCGTCCGTGACTCGTGCCCTGGCAATGGCCACCCGCCACAATATGCCAAGTTCGTCCGTCGTGAAAGTTTCCTCGTCCACCAATTTCTTCCAGAGGGCACTCGCTTCTTCTATTTCATGCCTGGCCAAGGCTTCATCCTTGAGCAAAGCTGACACAGGTTTCGGACAAGGCTTGGAATTTTCCTTGTCCTCATCCAGCTCCATCTCCTCCTCCGAGCCTGCAGCTTCAGCCTGTGATGCCTCCGGCTTCTCCACCTTCCGTCTCTTTGGTTGTCTCGTTCCACTCGTTCCACTCGTTCTGGTCAAGTTGATTAAACACATTTCAAAGGAATCGCAGCCCCTCTTCCTCGGCAGGGCCTTGGCCTCAACTTGAAAAGCAACATGCGGTTGCCACTCCGGCTGTGCTGGGCCGGCATTGCCCCGACCTTCAATTTCTTCTCGAAGACGCCATAGCTCTCTGCCTGGGTTGAGATGCTTTCAGGAATTGAATTCCTCAAGAAGCTCAAAGATTTGTTAATAACGTGCATACAGTAGTAGGTTCTAATCTTGTAGTCCTTTGTAGTCTGCTTTGAATTGGTGGTCTACTGCAGCTTCGGAGCACCTGGTGCTCACTGAAAACAGCAAACATAAGAGGAGATAGGGGAGATAAGAGATGTCTCAGCCGAGGAACTGTGACGACACCTCTTGGCACTTTTTTCGAAATTCTGCCAGCGTGCCTCTGCTTCCCAGTCTATGAGTGTGTTCGCCTTGGCCAATTCAGACTTTCGAACCTGAAGCTCTCCCTTCATCTGGTCCTTGATTTGTCCCATTTGTCGGAACTCCTCATTCGTCCTTGGTGCCAAATTCACACGGAACTACACGTCACGTCACATCACTACCAGAGACTAGTAGAGGAAAACGAGATTAAAACCAGTACTGTCTATATATATATGTGTGTGTGTGTTTATTTATTTATTTATTTATTTATTTATTTATTTATTTATTTATTTATTTATTTTGTTTATTTATTTATTTATTTACTTATTTATGTATTTATTTGTTTGCTTGTTTGTTTATTTATATAATATTGTTTATATATGCTTATATATTTGAAGAAAAATGCAAAAATACCGATATACCTGACCGTCTGGAGTTGGGTGGACATCCAATGGAATGTCTATCGCAGGCAGCTGACAGGGTCGTAACCGTGTTAATGCAACAAACTCCCAAGGGATTCCATTATTGCACAAATCCCAATCATCCACGTGGGAAAACTGTAAATGCACGAAAACTAAGCCGTCCCCACAGCCTTTCGACATCCCTCCGTGGAACTGACCAACAAAAGCCAAGAAGAGCCAAGTAACAACCCTGCTTGACTCTCGACCGACTTGTTCACGCCCTTGAAGGACTTCCAGAATTGTATACTGTCAGAGTCAAGGCATGTGAAGTACCAGCGTGGAGCGCGGCTGGTCCTCAGTAGAGGCCGTGCCCACAAAGCAAATCAAAGCAGTGTATTCAGAGGTTCTGGGATCAAGGAACAACATGGCACAACTTTTGAAGCAAAGAACCATGCGCTGATCATCATTGATCAACAAACCTGTCATTAACATGTGCATGTTTGGGATGAGAATGCCGTAAATCTATGTAAATCTCATCGAGCGGCTTTTTTCCCTCATGCCGATCCCAGTGGAGGTACCCGTCGATGGTCCAAGTCTTTGACAACTCAAGTTGCCACTTGAGCTCCACTGGTGAGCCAGGTTTGACGTCCTCTGCTTTTAAGTCGAAGCCAACTCTTTTCAGCTCCACATACGCCATCTCTACGGCATTCTACGCCATACACATGATACACACAGTACAAGTGCGACTACACTGACCCCACCAGTGTAGCTCCTTTGAACCCCAAAGCTGGACGGACGGCCAGTGCATGTGTGACAGAAGCATTCGGGGTCTCAAGCTGTAGCCTAGGTGGCAGTTTGTTAATGTTGCTTGAATATTCTTGAATTCTTGCCAGGAACTGGTCAATCAGTTTCTCGTCCGGATGTCGGACACGAGTGCTTTCAGCTTCTGAGGCTGCCACAGCACATTGGCATTGAGATTTCAGCAACTCTTTAAAGATGCTTGGCCTCAAAGAAAGAGAGGATATAAGAGGACAAAAAAACGACAAAAGCAAGACTGTTGAAACACCGCAACGTTACAAATCAAGTGGAAGATCTGGCTTTTGTGCGGGAGAAGCTACACAGTTACACACTTTTTTTCCATCCAACGCTTTCGCTTGGAGTGACCAACTGTTGGTTCACCTTGCTTCCATCTTGGCACTTTGTGCCAACTTGGCAGGCCGGATCAAAAGTCCTTCTAAGAAGGATGCGCTGGAAAAAAGCCTTGCTACAGGCAGGTGAAAACACACCCACAAGGCATGGGAGGAGATTGCCAACATCACCAAATCCTCTGATCATCACTGATCCACATATTCGCTGCTAGAGAAATTGGAAAGTGGCCACCAGGTCCCGTGGGTCTTTCATGGTCTTGCATGGTGTTCCATCAACCTGATCACTCTCCCAGCCAACTGAGCAATGCACAGCACGATCGGCCTCCAAAATGTCCAGGCCCCCCCAGCTGCTTTCAGCAGCTGGATCCCTGCACCGCAGCACAGCTTAAAAGTGAATCCTGATTTTCAGGGTCACATCACATAGCTACGGCAGAAAAAGATCCGGTGGCAATGTTGCTCGCCACGCTGCCATAAGTTCTGCCCGTGAGCACCTCAATGCAGTGTCTGCTCTGCAAGATCTTTGGAGATCTTGCACCACCTGTAGACACTCATGTCGTGTCATCTCTATCCATAGTTCTGTCATGTTCTGTCACTGTCCGTATTCATCATGTTTCTATCCTAATATCATCTAATATCTATCCATATCTATCCATGGCATCTGCCATTTGGATCCATTTGGTATGTCTCCAAGGCACGAAAGGATCATCGTTGAGATTCTCCAGCTGAAGTGCGAAGCTGGCCATGTGGAGCCTGGGCGCCATGACCTCCTCGGCCAACTCCTCCACGGTCATCCACCTGCACCGAAGCTGGGAATCCCGGGAAGCTGGGAAGAAGCTGAGAAGTATCGGGTGAAAATATGAAAATACGTGAAAATATGTGAACATCAGCTGTGTCAGCTTGACCAGTCAATGAATTGAGTCTGTTTTGTATTCGATTTGCTGTCAGGATCAACCCTGCCAGTGCCATTCAGAACAGCTGAGGAATAGGGATGGCTGTGACAACATGTGCAGCGGAAGACTCCGGTTTCACTTCTCTAGTGGCGCATTGCCATGTCGATTCAGAGCTTGTCACATGAGCACTGACGCAAACATCTCATACCAAGTCGTGAAAAACACAGACGGTGCATTCATTCCCCTTCAGGCCTGAAGACACGCTTGCGGCCATCAACGATCTTTGACACCTCATTGAGAACTTCCTGCCAGCATGGCCAAAACAATGCCCAAGTTGGCATTGCCTCTCGGATGCAACGATAATCAGTGATGAGTGATGAGTTAAGCATTGGAGTCAGCAAACCAAGCAGTCCTCTGGAACATATGGCACGCACAACATGTACAGGAAATACTCGTGAATGTCATTGAAGAATATCCGAGGGCCGTCGTCAAGAAGCTGCAAATGTGCCCATTCCTGCATTGCTGGCACATGCTGGGAGCATGAAAATGAATTCAGATGTCTATGATCACTGTGACTGCCATCCTTGTCTCATGGATTGGCAAGGCCTTGCAAATGACAGTTGATGACAGTTGCTCATGATGGGACTGTTTATTGCTGCAGCTCCTCACTTGCCTTCAGCATCAGGGGCAGATTGGCCAAACCCTGCAGGGTTGGCATGTCTTGGCGTTTGAGTGCATACTGTCTACAACACATGTATCGTACAGGCCTTGCATTGATAAATGGCAACTCAAAGAAAGAAACATCGGCAACACCCATCAAGTGCCATCCGCAAAGGATAGTCAAAAACCTTCCAAGTGGTTTACCGTGATTTAGCCATTCCCCAGCATAGCCCACCTGGTAGAGCTCTCGAAGCTGCATTGGCGCCTTGTCTCCTTGCAAGTCGAGTGCCTTGGCGAACACCGCTCTGCATGGATCTTGAAGAATGATTAAAGGGTGCGCCGAAGCCTTCTGGTCCATTCATCGTGAAAGTGCTGCATCAAGTTCTGAAGAGCTTAAGGAGCCCCAAAGTTGGCTCAAGTTCTGAAGTCGGTCCAGATCTTATCTCAAAGGCAATTTTAGCGGCAAGTGGCACAGCCGAAAAGGCCATAGGTCTGCTTTGCAAACTTACGGCAAGCACAGCTGCTGGCAAACTCCTGCTCAGTCAGGATTTTCAGGGATGATTTATCAAGAAAGATTGTACTTGAATGTAGCCCAGGGGGGTAGGACTGGCCAAGTTCCCGCCAAGTGGAGATGCTAATACCTTTTACTCTTGGAAGTTCTCCGCATGTATGGGTATCCTTCCATTCTGGCCATCCGACAAGTTTTGCAGTTGTTTTGCAGCTTTTATGAGGTCGGCATTCTCAATGTTTTGTGCATTCCCAATGGCTGCTGCACTTTCAGCATCGTGGACCTAGGATAACCTAGGATGACCTAGGCACATGTTCAACTCGTTCAAATCTTGCCCTGCCTCCGCTTGCTTCTTGCTGCCGCCAAAGTCCCACCAGCGCACGCCCTGTTTCTTACCCTTCTGTGGCTGCCAAAGTAGTACCCGAGCCTTGCCTCAGATCAGTTTCACTTGAAAAGCACAACGTCCATCAGTATGAGAACAGTTTAGCTCAGAAAATGCTGAGATGTGGACCATCAGGCAGTCTTGTGACTGGGATGACTCCCGCTCCTATCACCCAATCAGGCCAAAGTTCATCCCATGCGTTCAGTATGCACATCTGTCAGAAATCAAATCCTTGTCCCATTCACACTTGATGCACGAAGCACATGGCTGCAGAATGTACAAAAGCAGCTTGACACTGCATATCTTCATACGAGTCCTTGGTATGTACTGACTTCGCCCTTCTGAGGAATGCGGTACTTCTTGGGCATCTTCGCCTCGCGGAAAAGGGAAAACTGGTTTCGCTTCTCTCACAGCCTCATGTCAGCGCCTGTGGGTACACCGCCGCCACACCACCCAGCGAGAGGTTCTCCAGCGATTTTGTTACGGCCATGCCACCTCAGTTGCATCGCTGAGGCTATCTCTTATGCCAAAGAAATCATTGATCAACATGACTCGCATCATACAAAGTCATTGCGCATGGCCTTGTGATGCAAGTTGCGGATATTGACGTCTGTCAATATCTGATCGCGCATGCATCATAAGTCCATGATACAATAATGATTCATGATTAACATCAAACTTTAGCGAAACTTTCGCGAATAAAACAAGTCACTTTTTACGAACTCGACAAAAATTTAGCGAGGGTTCTCAACACAGCATGACCGGTCTTCGCAATTAAAACTCTTGACTCTTGACCTTTGGATCGATCACCATGGGCACAACTCAGTATCACTGCCAACAATCCTCAAATCATCTCAAATCGTTCGCCCTCATCTAATGCAAAGGAAGTGCTCTCGTCATTTGCCCCACGGCGTTCAACAGCGGTCTGGCAGGCGGTTGTCGGTATTCAAGTATCTCTGGACCCAAGAGATACATTTTCTTCAATTTGATTTGAGGACATCTTCCCAAGAAAGGATGTAAAATGGTGTAAAATGGTCCCTTGGCTCAACTAGAAAGAGGCTACAACTTGCTGTTGATATGGTTCGATGTCTATTTGATCTGATTTTCTCAATCGCCAGCTTCCAACCTCCACAATGGTCGACATGGCGACCAGCTCTTGGAAAGCCAAAAAGTGCTCGAGCCAAAATGCAGAACTGGAGGGAAGAAATGAAATCCAATCACATCCAAACACCACCAAGTTACAGAACATTTCGGAACTTATATCTTTAGGTATCTTTAGATATCTTTAGATATCTTTAGTGTGTTCCTTAAGAGCTGCTATCATCTCAATGTGCACTAGCATGAGTATTGCACAACATGTGAGGCATGAGGTCTGGTGATCTCTGAGAGATTTGGCCCACCGCCCATTGTGGGCCCAGGTGTCTGCTGAGCGGCCTGGGCCAAAGCAACAAAGCTGTGCTGGGATTAATTAGTATTTAGAAACTGTGGTATTTAGTAACTTTAGTATATAGCTAGTCTTTAGTTTTGCTAATTCAGCATTAACATTCTGTTTTAATGTGTTGTGGTGATGAATGGATACATCCGAGAGAAGTGTTGAATTTCGGAGGAAGCCTTTTCACTTTTGACTGTCACACATCCTCCTCTGCCTCTCGTAGGGAAAATGAACGCAATGCTGCCATACCTGCAATAACAGACTGTTGCGCGGCAGTGCTTTCGCCACATTCCACTTCTATACGCGGCCACCCATCCTCCCCTTCCTTTTCCGACAAACCATCAAGAGAGGCAGAGGCACTGCTAGACAGGCGGCGCAAAACCAAATCTCGTAGTCTTGTCTTTAACCTTAAGCTCCAAAAAAAGAAGCAGGATGGTGCGAGTTCTCGCCAGTTCTCACCTAGATGTACTTTTTGGCATGCCGCTTGATTGCCTCTGTATAGGTCAACTGAGGCGGTTGACACCACAGCTGCCTTTTCTAGCAGATGCCTGTTGGCCCTCCTGATCAAACTTGCACGCAACGGGCATCAACGATCAGCTGGCCAATCAGAGCACAAAAGTGCATCAGCAAAAGAAAGCCTGGAACCCGGAGGTCACATCTTGTTTTGTATTTGTCTGTGTGTGCAATTGCTCAAACATGGATGATATGGCTGCAGTCCTGGGGGTGAGATTGGATTTCCGACGGGCACTCAGCTTTCCTTGGAAGACAATGCTTGTCGAGCAACCTTCAAAGAGCAAACAGCGCACACGGCGCACAGCAGGCACACCGTTGCATCTCCTCAAGTCAAAGTCAACCCAGTGAACACCCTACGCCTATGCCCCTGTGCAGTTGAGACACCGAAGTGGCCCTTGGCAAAGCTGTGTAACTTGTTGAGGTCCAGTTCCTCGGTGGGGTGAATCTCTGCGATTCTTAGAGCTTCTCAGAGCATCACCGAGTACCCAGCCTCCTTCCCTTGGACTGATTTCATCCATCGACTCAGCCTCATGATCCATGATCAGCAACTCACCCATGCACTCCAAATCAAGGTCCCAAAAGGCTGCCTGTAGTGACTGGCTGAAAATGACACAGAAGTCACTTTTTGTTTCTCGATGCTCGCGTAGTGGGGCCATTTCCCAACACATCACTCCTCTCAATCCATTCCACCTCGCAAGATTGCAACTCTCTCCCCTTTGGACCGACTATAGAGACAGCTGCAGTTGCATCTGTCCATCTCTATCACCAGCAATTTCCAACATCTTCCAACAAGTTCTTTGCTAGTCAAGAGCTGCCGCACCAGCAATTCGGTGGCTATCGCATCGCATTCGGATGTTGACAGAGCGTGGTGTCAAACGAGACTCCACAAAGTAGTGAATTTTATTGGCTATCTTGGCTGAACTTCAGGATTGCTGCCAACATGCCAAACACATGTAGACTTCCGCGAAGACCGTCTCGGATTGCGAGAAGCGTCACGAGAGATCCGGATCGACAGCACTCAGGCATCTTACAAAACGGTGAAACAGTTGCACCAAAAAGTTAGCAAGGAGGAACCGGCTTCAATGGTTTCAATATGCGTCAATGATCTAAACGGATCAGTTCTTGTGACATGATGTCCTGACACTGTCCCAAAGAGTAGTCGCTCGCAGCAGCATGGATTGGTGATTTTTCACTTCACCAGCCACTGGAGATGGACATGCTCTATCTTGAGAAAAAAATCTTCTGGAAACAGTGGAAACGTTGGATAATGCTACATAGCTCGAACGATATCAAGTACTTTACTGCATGCTATACTGACACTGGGATTTGCACCACGGTGCAGGAACAGAGCAACAGTTTGAGATTTGACTAGTGCAATGACTAGATAATGTTGTAGTGCACCATCAGAGCAAGTGCACCCTGGACGAAACCCGTGATCATCATGATCACCTCATGGGATGCTCCCAGCTCCATCAACAATTTGTGGCATCAGCAAAGCCCTCAAAAAGAACCATGATGAAGGAACAAAAGGAACTGAGGAGGTGTGGAAGATCTATGAAGCATGTCATGTAGCACTTCTGTCCACAGTTGTTACCCTGTAAGCGCCGCTTAGGAGCACAAAGCACAGACAGCCACTTTGCTCGCCGCCTAACCAGACATCAGACATCACGGACTTCAAGCAAAATATGTTTGAAAAACATTACATGCACAGATTCCTCCTGTTTCTCAAGAAATTCTTCAAACTGCATAGTTAGTCTTTTGCGGTGCCTTCTGCGAACCTGACTCATTGGGTCATTGATATCGCCACTGCCTACAGATGCGAGGCGCTGCAAGTCGACGGCTGAGTGGAAACTGATGTCTCAGCCAAGCCACACTTCCTCTTGAAACGGATTGGCTCATTGAGATATATGAAGAAGAGAGCTGGGAAAATAAACCTCAGCGACGGGAAGGTGAAGCTAGTCATTTGGGTTAGAAAAACCTTACACTTCTCGCAGCTAAGCCACATAATGGAGACACCCAGCGTAGCACCTTGCACAGGAGTACTGCGAAACAGTGAAGAGTGAAGAGCCTACCACAGTGAGTGCTCCTTTGCAAACCACCCACAGCAAATCTCCACGGAGCTTTTTGCATTTTTTGCTAACTCTCTCCCCCTCTCTCTCTCTCTCTCTCTCTCTCTCTCTCTCTCTCTCTCTCTCCTGCCAATTAGTCTGACCCATTTCTGCACCTTTGATCATCTTGATGACAGCAATATCTTTGAAGGCGACTCCCATATACACGGAGGCTGACAGGAGGAGGATTGTCGTGAATATGAAGTTGTCCTCCGGACCCTTGTTCAATAAAGCATTGAAGGATGACCGCATTCGCCTTAGTCTTCCCCACCCCCGATAAAACGCACCAGTCATGGATGAAAATGTCTGGTAGTGACGCTGTCTAGGGCAGCTGCTGGAAAGCATGGGGAAAGTTGAAAACGGTCGACACCTTGGTGCATGGTGACGTTGTGAGCTCATGGTCCAGCAGTGAACAAATACAGCTGCAGGCAACATGATTGGAATCCAAGCAGCCATCATACAGCCCCAAGAAAGCTGAATCATGGGGTCGTCAGGGCTGTAGCCTCAAGGTCTTGAGGGTTTTAAGGCTTGACATGGCTTCGCCAAGCTGGCGAAGCATCACTGTTCAAGGCATGTGTGGAAGTATCTATGTTTGTTTAATCTTCGCCTGCCATGTTATGGCAAAACCTCAAGATCTGGTGAATGTGTCGAACGGACACTGTGGATGGAAGATGATGGAAGCATATCTAACCAAGAGACTCTTGAGCACGTTTCCCAGCACCTGACACATGACATCTGGTTAGCAGTACTTGGCTAAGCTCAACGTCGCCGACAGTTGCGAAGGAAAAAAACTATCTGGATTCCATGAGGCAACCGTGGCCAACCCAGCTCTGTTTCATGTGCTAATATGTTGATATATTTGATGTGTCCTTAAGATCAAGGCGCTTCATCGCCAAAGCGTGCAAAACCGGCAAGGCCGAAGGCAGTGAAGAGCAACGTGGCAATGCCGAAGGCGTAGAAACTCACCTGAGACAATGCGCAGCGAGATGTTGATTCAGCTCACCCGTATGTTGTACCACACGTGCCACACCGGATGAGTCAGTACACAACTGGTGAGCACATAGCATGGCTACACTTCCTGACACTGTTCGGAATGCAAGCTCACCAATGTCCTGGTCAAGGAGTTACACAGTTGTAGCCATGTGTGACTCCGGCTTGCTATCAAAGTTCAAAGCATTAGACTTGTAGGTCTAGGCAAGCCTTCGGGAAAAGTATGGAAGAGTGAAACAACTCTATATAAATGGAGAGAAGGATTTCAAAATGATAATCGGTTGGAGCAGAGGAGCAGGTTGCATATGCTGGTGCAAATGGCCTAGAACATCCTAGAACCTTTCCCGCGCCCCGCCAAGTCACCTTCATGTAGTTGAAGAATGTCTTTTCTTTCCTTTGGCGTGCTTCTGAGGAGGCATTGTGGCTTCAAGTTTGATGACGTTCTCACTACCATTTCCAGTAACAGTTCAAGTGGTACACCCCGCCCCTACAGATTCGCTGGTTTGTCTTTAAGAGCTTTGCATCCAACAGTGATCAGTCTGCATTTCGGACATCGATTTCAGAGCATATATCATGCATATCCTAGATGTCCTAGCCCTACGGTGATTCCCTGCTTCCCTGCTGAAGAGCAGCAACTCTGCGTAGTAGGTCGGAGCATTGTAGTGCGCCGAGAAGGAGCCGTTGAAGAGCGCCAATGTCTTGAACATATCAAGCTGAACCTCTGTATATCTGCACACCCAAGAAGTGATGTCAACATGAGTCTTGGTCTTCTTAGACAGGGCGCCAGAGCGACTGTCAACACATACCAGTGCAAGAAGCCACAAATGTTAATCCTATGCAAAAAAAACATGAAAAACCATAGGTACAGAGATGCAGTAAAGAGACATACCAAAAATGAGACTGCAAGGTCTCTACAGCGCCATACTCTTCCTGAGGCGTATGCTGAATACATGGTCGAATCTGATGAAAGGTGTACTGATGGTGTGCTTCAAACCGCTCATAAAATTGCAAATTAAACACGGACACTAACAGAATCCAACAGAGAGTGGACGTTCACATGGCACCTCAACTGACAGAAGCCCAAATATCACATGAGCAACTCAGAGCAACTCTCACAATTCTAAGCAAAAGGCTGCGTTTGCAATGACGTCGTAAAAAATGTAAGCCTCAGCCAACATTCAAAGGGCCCTGGCCTGATCGTGCAACATACTGGAGATGTCAGACTTAGGTCTCCAGCGCATGAAACAGCAGTGATGGCAAGACCCACCACTGAAGTGTACTTCAAAGGATCCAGGTTCTGCCACGCAACGCAGCTGCAGCTGGCTCAAAGTCGGATCATGAATCATATTGGTTCAAGTTCACAGTAGTCCCTTTGGATGCAGTGGCCAAGAGATGCCAATGGCATTCAATTTTACGAAATCTGTTTGAAATGTCCAAAGTTTCGTGTGCAGGGCCTTGTACAAGCAGAGTGGGAAAATGGCGAATAAGCTGATGACCTCAACATATCCACACATCACACAGTCAACATGAAGTCGTGGCACCTGCTCCGAGGTCCTGAGGGAGCGACTAGAATGGAGGATTCACGGCGGCGGGCAAAGATGGAGTCCGGCATCAAACCCGACGCACTCTTAATGCAAAAGTCTCCAATCATGGTGACATATCCAACCTCAGAACCCCAGTTGCCCGCAAAGCTATAGACTGCTACAAACAATACTACAAACCTTCTCCAGACATCCTAGCAGAATCTGACAGAAGGAAGCGGAAGACATATTTATGAACACAGAGAACCAGGCAAAGTTGTGCACAGCATATGATCAGAACTTCACTGAACTTCGCTGTGTTTTACCACACGGATACTTGTGACATCTTGTGACCGTGGAAGAAAATGGTTCAAAGGGGCACAACTAAAGAGCGTGTGGAAGAATAGGACCACATCAACTGTCCTGAGTTTCGGTCAAGCAGCAGGCTCAAGCCATGTTTTTTTGAAATATATGGTTTTCAACTACCTTTTTGTATTTTTTTTCCATCTGAAACTCCGGAAAGTCTAGATGCACAAGCCTCCTCTTCTGCATAAGCTGGACTACTTCTTGTGGAACCTTTACCCACCCCCTATGAAATCCGCTATAGCATGCGATCCGGTTGTTGGATAATTTTGGACTGCCCTGCACAAGCCTGCAGCGGTGTGGCCGGAGCGGGAAAGGCACATTTCAGAGCGTGGCATGGAGTGCACAATTCTATTGTACAAAAAGTCTAATGAAACATATTTGATGATGTATTTGACCCACTTTGAATCTCAGATAGCGCCCAACGGGATTCACTTGGTGAAATGCTGGGCCTCAAACTCGAGCACCATGTAGTCTTTGACAGGGTCCTCCATTAGATCCTTCCACTTGTCAGCCGACGTCATGGACTGCACGGTCTTCAACGCATCCGACTTAAAAACTTGGACCATCTTCACCATGCGGTCGTCCCTGGGGACCCCATCCGGCAGATCTCCACCCAGTAGCGCAGTTGGAAACAAAACGCACTGCAACAGTTCTGCTTCAGTTTGCATGAACTTTGCGGCGTCAATTTTCAGAATGTCCAGAAGTTTCTGCGCGGATTCAGCATCTTTGGTGTTCCAAGTGCTCAATGCTACATACACGGTGCCCGGGTTATTCTGCTCTGGCTTCTCCATGTAGTACATGGCACCCCTGTAGGTGCCATTCATGTCAACCAGGGGGTTACCAGTCGCACAGGTCGCCATGAGCTCTGACACAAAGGTCTTGTGACGACTGGTGTGCTCTGTGTGGTAGGCCTCTTTGCTGTGAAATGCTGCCACCCAAAAGAGCCTGTCCTTTTCTGCCTCAGGTGCTTCCCTTGGATGGCCCATGACAGTGACCCAAGGCGCCCCTACTTCTTCTTTCACCTGGATCTTGGCATCTGCCAGCACGAGTTTCGCGGTTTCGGCCGGGTCCTTGCTAGCAAAACAGGCACAAACTCCAAAGCCATCAGTCCAACTTGCAGCGGCCATGGCCGACAGAAATTTGCTGTGATCAGCTTCGGATAAAGATTCAAAGACCTTCCGCAACTCATCTTCTGAAGCGCCTGCAATCTGCTCCTGGAGGCTGGCAGCACGTGCCATGGTGAGAAATGAGACTTGTGGTCTGTGCAAATGATGAGAAAGCCCGCCACTTTGGACGGCCTCAAAAACACACTGAAAGCCAAAACAACCACGGAACGTGTTGAGTTCGCAGTAAATTCAAGATGGCATGGCATCCTATCCCCATGTTTGAGAATTGTTTCAGCATTTTTTTTTAGCATCCAACATGCCACGTGATCCACGTGCTCTTCAGTCCGCCCGGAATCTGCCCAGAAAGCTCCAAGTATCTTCTCTGTCTTCGCTCCCATTGCTGATCTCCAAAGCTCTCGGAAAGTCCGAGCCTGGGCCATTCGAGCAAGCAGATAGGCACGGGACGATATACAAAAACTGATGGATGAAAAGACACTGAATGAAACAGCTATCTGAATTATACCTTTGTGTCTAAATATGCAAAATAATTCGCATCCGAGCATCCGAGATACAGAGAGATAGAATGAGATAGAGAGAGAGAGGACATAGAGATTATTTTGGGGTGACTTTGCGAGGAACTTTGCTGACATTTTGTTCCGCATGGTGCACACTTGTTCTCCGACCTATCGCAAGTAGGCCAAGGACCCCAGTTTTTGAGCAACAGTAGCCAATCAGCAGGAATCCTGCAAGAGAAACATGACGCAATTGCGCACTGTATCTATTCATATCTATTCAATATCCATGAGCACTTGATGGTCGATGCAACGCTGGATCGGTCCTCCAGTGCAAACGAAGGCAGAGAATAACATTATCAGCAACCCGCCCATGACTGATGCATATTGAAATGCAACGCACACCTCAAGGAATGACATCCGACGGCCACTGGAGAGCTTCAGTGGGCGTGGGAAGTTGTACAGTCAACCGCCGTTTCACCAGCACTTCCATTTGTAGAGCTCCTGTACCCCATTCATTTCACATCATTTTCACAGTGTCCATGTCGTTGCAGGAGGCAGGCAGCAACTAAGTGCGGAACGTTCAAGAGGCCAGCACCAACCATGTTCTTCAGGAGGTTGATGACCTCAGACATCACAGAAACCCTTTAAAACCACTAACCGCATCTAACCACTACCTGGCTTCCCAGTTATGAAGCTCTTGGCATCTGACGGTGGCCGTCACTGTGGAACCCACCTCGCCCTGCACCAAAAATACTCATAGGACTCGTAGGAGATTCACAACCAGACACTGCGGAAACGGCGTTTCAAGCACTGTCTGAGTGCCCCGCCTTTGAACCATTGCCCAGCAAGGGCTTGTCCAATCCCACTGCCATTGCGGTTTCTTCAATTGCACTATCAAGTGCCTATTGGATACTTGGCTGGGAGCCACATGCAGCGTTCAAAATTCTGGCACCGTGGAACATGCTGATGTAACCACATGTCCCAAACGAGTTTTCTATCCCCAACATGCCCCCACCAGACTCAAGTACAGCCGTACAGCATCATCAATGTATCCACCCGTGAAGATGTTGAAACATGTGGAAACATGTTGAAACATGTTGAAGCCATGGTTGTACAAGTTGAGCTTCAGGCGATACTTGGAACTCAATAACCTCCCGCCATTCTGCCACAGACTCCTTCGGCAGCGTTGATGGAGTTCATCCCACTGATATCACCCGGGAAGGTTAGGGCCGGTTAGGGTGGAGGATCCGACTCGCGATGGTAGAGACTCCTCCCCAAATCCAAGATTACCCAAGCTATCCAAAATTCATAGGATGTCATAGCATCTGCAAAATTCATACTCTCATTGGCCCTGGCATCTTGTCCTTCGTCGCCACCGTGGGTCTTGCTTCGCTCTTGCCAAGCCTTACACGCGCTCTTGCGGTACAGAAACACTTGTGCCGCGGTTGACTGGCTGAGAAATTCTGGAGTCTGAGGGTCTGGACAAAGTCAAAAGACCTCTTTCAAACCTCAGTTGAATTCAGTTGACGGTCGATTCAAGTCATATGCAAGTCATCTTGCAATTGGCTGTGTTCCCAGAGCGCATCAAAAGCAGAAAGTAATCTCTCCAACATTCCACAGACATTCCACGCAGGCTCTACCTGGCTCCTGTTCGAATCTCTGTCATTTGCATCGCTTGCAGCGAAGGAACACAAGGCTCGGCCGTTGGACTTGTCGCTGGGGCGGGGGTCCCGTGGGCGCTGCCTTTGCAATGCAGCACCCTGATTCCCACAGAGTGCCCCAACCCCACTGCCCTCAAAGGCCCTGACAGGTATGGCCAAAGACCTTAGCGGCTTAGCATGTTTCCTGTGAAATGCTTTGAATTCCCATCAAGTCTCAAAAGTTCCGGGACACAAAAGGAGGAGAAAAAAAGGAAAACACATGACAACCGCGATCACTTCAGGCTGCCCCATGCTGCGCTGCTTTCCAAGCCATCTGTTGTGTCACACAGCATCGAATGCAGCATCGAATTAGTTCAGGCCGCTCTTAGTTTTGAGATGACTGGACACGCAGGACCATTGCTAATAAAGTGTCTTCCAAACCTTTTCACAAAGGTCCTTCAACTATCAGTGACCCAGAACATCCCAAAACCCTCTTTGTGAGGTATGTTAAGGTATGTTACGTATGTTGTGCAAGGTCCATGCGCCCAAATGCATTGAGAAAACCAATTGCTAAATGTACATGGAGCGGTTGCTAGAAGGGAACCCTGGCACGCCTTGACACGCGCTAGTTGCAACTCACAAGCTGCGTCCGCAACCGAAATGGCTGCATAAACTATACCGACCAAAGATCTTTGGGTCGAATTCTTGCTCATTGTCTTCAAATACCTTCAGATGTCTTCAGGGATCTACCAGCTTGTCCTTGGGCATTGACCATCACTGTCACTGCCAAACAAACGAAACAGAACGAAACGAGATGAAACGACGAAAAGCTGTTCCCGGACGAGTCCTTCGCAGGAGTGCTGCTACCATTGGACAAGAGCGGTACGGTCGCATCCTCCAGCATCTTCAGGGCCTGTCACGATCCCAAGGAAGGTGGAGTGGATGAACACCGAAGCTTAGTTAACATTAAAGCTTAGTTGAGCATACTTAATCTATGTTGGACTTGGGCATACATGGGAAGTCCAAAATTTTCCAACTTCCACTTCAAACACCTCAAGCCTTGATGAAGCTGAATGTGCAGTGCAGCGTCATCCACTGTTCTTTCAGTAGGTGCTCCAGGAATGGATGTCACAAAATGTCACAAATGCTTTCTTGCATGGCCTTCAAGCGCTCCACACTCAAGCGCAGAATGGTTTCCTTAAAAGTTTGATTAATCATGATATATCATGATTAATCATGACTCATGACTGCTCTGCGCGACCTCCAACGGCCAAAGAGTCTGCTGGTACAGACGAGACACGAACTGCTGCGCGCGTTGGGACAAGAAGTGCCTCCTGAGAAAACAAACCGTCAGTGCAAAGGCCAGCAGGACCAGCAGGACGCACAGGAGCAGCGGCAACAGCGCAGCCTGGAGAATTTGAGACCGCTTCACAATCTTCACACGGCATGGACGGAGTTTTTTAAAACATCTTGTGCAAACCAAACGACTCATCCCACAGTGACCGACTCACGACTGGGCCTCCCTCTCTTTGGCGCTGTGAAGACTGCGCTGAAGGGAGATGATCTGCTGCCTACGTCCCTGCCACCAAAAAAAATCAATGACCTGAATGACTTCAATGCATTAGACTCAACATTCTCTCACTGTCGACCGTTTCCATTTGGCTTTGGCCTGCGTCTCAGAGGTGGCATTTGCCAAAGCTGTCCGAGCCCAACGTTCCGTCTGATTCAGCTTTGACCTCATCGCTTTCAAGGCGTTCGTCTGATTCAGCTCTGCAGCCTTTTCCCGGTCCTTCTCTTGTGCCTCATGCGACAGTGGTCCAAATCACGGCGTCTCTCCAGCTGGAAAAAAGTCACGTGGACCAACATGTGATGACCATATTTGAAAAGAATGCCTGTGCAAAAACTGATTGAAAGTGATTGAAGTCAGGTTACCATCTCTTTCTGGGCCAAGTTTTTCTCCTTCTCTGCTTCCTTTTCTTTCCGACGAAGTTGCAGGAGTTCCCCTGTCAGGTTGACAACTTCAGCTGTGGTTGCCACCCCTGTGGCATTTTGCCCTTGATGCCCTGGATGCCCTTGCAAGACCTGCTGTACAAGTTCAGCTGCACGCTGAGCGTGGGCTTCCGCAGCATGAAGCTCTGAATCTTCTCGATGCTCAGCCTGCTGTGCATCTTTGGCGGCCTTTTGATCTGCTGCCTCTTGTTGTCTGGACACTGATAGCTGATGTTGAAGCCTTTTTGTAAGTTGGTCCTGCCGCTCTTCTTTGTCCTTCAGTCCTTTTACCTCCTCTCGGCTGTCCTCAATCACCTTGTCCTTTGAAGTCTCCAAGTCTCTTTGAGCAGCTTTTCCAGCTTTTACTTGCTGTGTCAGATTCGTGTTCTGCTTGCGAACACTCTCCAATGACTCTGCCAGCTTCGTTGCATTTTCTTTGGAAGCGTTCTCACCACGTGTTTCGACCTTCAATCTTGCCATGTCCATTGCAATCGTCGCATTTAAGCTTCTGATCTGATCTTCTGCACCATGCTCTTTGGTTTTGGCCTTCTGCAGCGCGGCTGTGGCAACACTCAACTGCTTCTGCAACTGCTCTACTCTGTGTCTCTCAAGGTCCTCCTGTTTGGTAACGTTCTCCCGCTTCTGCTTCTCCAAGTCTGCTTCCTTTCCAGCTTCCTTTGCCTGCTTATGCGCTGCACGGAGCTGCTGCGCTTCCATCTCCAACCTCTTTGTCATAAAGACAATGCTCTGATTCAAATGCGCCTCTTTCTTTTCCTCCTTCAAGAGATGCTTCTCAGCGATTTCTTCACTTTGGTTGGCTTTGGTGCCGACTCGCTGGGCTCTCCGCAGCTCTTTCTCCAAGCGCTTCACAGATGTGTTCAGGGCGACGTATCTCTCGAACATTGTCTTCTGTTTGTCTTCTGCTTCATGCTCAGCTTCCACTGCTTCTTGTTTTTCCTTTGTGGCATTGTCAGCTAAAACCTCGACATGTCTTGTTTTCATCTCAGCAGCTCGTTCTTTCGCAGCGGCCTCCCGCCGAGAAGCAGTCAAGTTGCCTTGGAGATCTTGAACCTCTCTTCGCAATATGGAAATGTTTGAGAATGCCACCTTCATGTGATGCTTGTCTGCCTTGACATCATCCCTCAAGGAGGCAACAGTTGAGTTAGCAAGTGCTGCTTCTCTTCTGTCCTCCTCTTCTCTACGCTTTGCTGCTTCTTCTTCCTTCTGCGCATCACTCTGTGCAGTCCTGACATCCTGCTTGAGTTTGGCCATAGATGCAATGGCCTGCCGTTTTCCGGCAAGGGCTTTGCTTGCTGCATCAGTGGCATTGGCCACAGCCAGCTTTGCCCACTTTGCTGTTGTGTTGGCCTTCTCCTCGAGCTGTTTTCCTCTTTGGAGAGCATGGTCCCTTTGGAGCTCCAACTGCACAGATCGATTTTGAGCTTTCTCCGCATCACTCTTTGCCTTGGCTACTGCTGCATGAGCACCACGCAGTAGTTCAGCCAGTGCATGATTTCTCGTTGCCTCGCGTTTGCTGGCATTGAGTGTTTGCTCCAGCTCCTTTTTCAAACGTGTTGTGTTGGACATAAGTTGATGGGCTGTTTGGCTTTCCGATTCGAACCTCTGCTGCTCCATGGAAAGTTGCTTCTCTGTCTCTAGCTCCTTCTCCTTGGCAGCTTGCTCCAATTTGGAAGATGTTCTTGCGATTGAATTTGCTCTGTCCAATTGGCTCTTTGCTTTTTGAAACTGCTGCTGTTCCTTTTCCAAAGCTTTTTGCGCCAGGTCGGCAGTATGACGTTCTTGGCTCGCATTTGCCTTTGCAGACTGCAAGTGTTGCGCATCAGCTTTTGCTTGTATTTTTCCGCGCCTCAGCTCTTCTTCCACTATGGACTCTTCCTTCATGAGCTTCGTAGCATTTTCTTCGGCAGCATGTCTTTGACTGCGGGCATGTTTCAATGCCATCTCCATGCTACGCAACTCCTTCAAGGCCTTCTGAGTAGCTCCCTCTGCCCTTTCAGCCTCTTTCTTTGCAGCAACTGTTTCTTGGGTCTGATTCACAAGGGCCAAGTGGGCCTCCTGTTCTTCCTCTTTTAATCTTTCCTTGGCATCTTCACCTTTCTTCTTGGCCGAAGCCACGTCCTTCTTGGCTTTCGCCAAGTCCTGTGCTAACTTGAGGACCTCTTGCCGCAACCGGTCGGCTGTCAGCCCCTCCTCTGAGGCATTGGCCATGGCTCTGCTTGAGTTCCTCTTCTCCAGTTCCAGCTGCTTGCGCACTTCCGTAACTTCCTCCTCCAAAGATTCAGCTCGCGCAAGATCTGCCTTTTCTTTCTTTTGCAACATCTGTCCATGTTCATGCGACTGCCGCAAAGATGCCAGTGCTTTGCGCAGCTTTTCTTCTATCTCCTGCTGTCGCTGGATTGCTCGCTGAACTTCTTTGCTCTCAGAAGCAATTTCCTTTTTCTCACGCTGAACTGTAGCCTCTGCCTCTTTTGCTCTGGCGATGGTCTCGATCAGCAACTCCTTTTCTTGCTCCTGAAAACTGGAGAGGGTGCCTTGAGCATGATCACCATCTTGAATCCGAGAACTTTTGAGCATGAAGCACAGGCAAACACGCTAGATATCGCTAGATTACACATGTAAGCCTGCTTACTGATCTTACTGATGCACATTGATACAACAACTTCCAGCTCCCACTGACTCCAAATCAGCTTTGCTGGGCTCCTCCAACTCCTGCGCCACTACCGTCTTCGCCTCTGAATCTCGCAGCTGCTTTTCCAAACCCGTGACATTGGACGAAGCGGTGGAGTTGGAGGCCTTGGGAGGACCAATAGATAAGCGAAGCGGGTAGGCGAACCATTCTTGCAGCATAGCACAAACACAAACGGAGTAAGATGTAGAAAGCGACCATGTGTTTGAAGTTGGGAATCACAGGAGACCAGGTCAGCACAAATGAGCCGTCTTCAAGTTGGAAACACATTGGCATGAGGGAATAGAGAAAACAAATCTGATCGGACCATATCAACCATCCCGTGTAGCCATCTACTGGCAACTTTGTGTCTCCCTGTGTCTGTCCCTCGTGTTTTCTCTTCCTCTCCATCTGTCACATGCTGAGGCCAGAAGCTTGGCGAGAAGTATTCACTGACTCCTTGGGCGGCCTGGGGAAAGGAGTGGAAAAGCTTGGATCGTTTACATTTCAGACATTTTCAGACATTCTCAGACTCACTATGACATTTTGACTAACTTGTGAAGCTAAGTCGTGAAACCCATTGAAACCCAACAAGTCGCTGCAACATGCTGCTGGTATTGCAGCGTTTTCCTGACTCAGGTCGAATATTGCTGCTACCAAGGGTCGAAGCCAGCATGCCCACAGATCCCACAGCCTGGCACTCAGAGTCTGTGGCATGATGCATTTTGCTTCGCAGTTGCCATCGCTGTCATTTCCCACATACCTTTTTGATCCTGTTTGATCCTTTTTGCTCTTCGTTTCTTTGTTTTGCACTGCCCGGACCCACCTCATTCTGCCAGGTATCCGCACCAGCAAGGCAGCAAAGGGCAGCCTGCAAGAATGCCACATATGCCACATACGCAACTTTGGGTTCCACTTTGAAGGGAACACCGCTAAGTGTGCCGCCGTCTTTCTTTCATCTTGTTTCTGCTAATCCCAAGTCTATCCAAGTCTATCCCATTGGAACGGACCGGAGCCTGGAGGAACCTGCGAAGCAGACTGGAGCAACCTGGAAGGACGTTCTCAACCAGCCAGGGCACAAAACCCTCCCCACTTGCTGTGTTGATTCCAACTTCTGACGTTGCTGGCCTGACGGTCGTCTTGTGACATGCACACTCCTCATCATCGACCGACATAACCCGCGTGGGCGACACGGGCGACATGGGTGTCGCTCTGGCGACATCTCTAGAGAAGACCTGACAGCCTGGCAGTCCTATGTCTCGATATGTCTCGGTATGTCAGCACTTCATGACCTGTCGAAACGCCTTCCTTTTACAACCATGGTGTCTTTGCCACTTCGACTCAACGGGCTAGGTTTGGTTGACTGTCTGCATTTGATGACTTGTTGAATGGTGCGTGACACTGAAATCCGTGTGGAACACTTGCCCAGTTCGGTGAGCCTCTTAGCCTGCCTCTACAACATTCTACAACTCAGATCTTGTTGTGAAGTCCCAGCTGCTGTCTTATCTGTCGCATTAGTTGAAGTCCATGTCTCTTGCATGTTGGTTGCTCGTGCTCGCACTCAGCTCCAGCTTTGAACAGCTTCCGAGTCGCAGCGCACTTCGAACAACAAGAGACAAGCGTCAAAATCTGTCAGAGCTTCCACTTCAAAATGACCAAAATGCCTTCTCTGCTATTGCTATAATTGTTAGGTCAAGTTTTCAAGCGATTATGGGCTCACTGGCACTCATGTGCCAGGTACTGGATCTGGGTGAGAAACGAACTGGAAAATGCATTGAAGCTGCGTGAAACAAACACCCGAATCAAACCATTCAAGTGTCGTCCATGTCCATGACAATTTTGCCGCGGATACTGAATCTGCTGCATGATGCTGCTGAAAGGCAGCCCATGTCATTCAGCTCAAGTCGAAGCCGCTCTCCGAACGAATGGCTTGCAGCAACTTCTCTCGAAGGACCGACATGCTGGGATACTCCTGAGTGGGCGTAAAACATAGAATCAAAAATTGTAAAAATATGTAAAAATACATAAAAATACTGTGTGCGCCCATGTGTGCCCAACCATGTCACAGCCTGTCATAGCTCTATCATGGGGGTATCACTGAACCGGTTGAAGCAAGACTAGATCGAGATGAGACTTGGGATATTTGGGTTGTTCGGGGGATCCACGGGGCAAAGTTGATGCAAGGCCATAGTTCATGACAAGTCTCAGGCAGCTTCAGCAAGTTCGCGCACGTGGAAGCCTCACACGAGCTAATGCTACAGCTGCTACAAGCGCCAGAACCATGACTTCTTTTAGTTTTGCAGCCCAGCAACTGTTGGCAAACGCGACCTTGAAGCAGGTCAAGAAAAAAAGCAACAAAGTCGACAAACGGTTACCAAGTTCTATGCCTTGTCAGCACATCGTCTTGATTTTAAAAAAACGTTGTGTCCGCTTAGTGGAAAAATGTGGTCATTTTCTTCGGGACAGAAGACCAGCAAAAATTGAAATCCACTCTGAGGCCTCTGCCCGTCGTTGACTTTGTGGATACAGAACTTGGGGTCGAAGCTTTTGAAGCCTCCCGTTGTCAAGAATCTGATGCTTGGGTTGAATGATCTTCCGCAAGCTTGAAAGCTTCAGTTGGATGATAACCTTGCATAAATGTTCATGAATTTGAGTTTTCCGGCCAGCATGCACCACCTACTGTAAACGCAAATTTGCCCGACCCAGCAACTTCCTCCTTTGCTGCACGGTTTTCTCCACTCCCACATCCCACCGTGAAGCCTAGGAGTGGAGGCCGGCTACATGATGTCGCGAACATCAGGAAGCTGCCCATATCCTCGCGTGATACACGCTGTTTTCAGGTCAGGTTTCATGATCCCAAGATTTCACGGGTGCGGTGTGATACATATGAAATCATACATGAAAACATATGACGATATCTGACATGAATATAACTATAATATAAGTATATAATAATGATTTTTTGTTTACCGTTCGTTCACAGTCCTCTGGCTCCATCTGGCCCAGCAGCTCCCACAACCACTGGATGACTTGGCTGCGTTCCTCAGAGTCACTCTGCATAGCAGCTGGTGTGGCATGACATCAATGTGACATCATGTCTGGGGGGTGGGATGCAAATCAGGCAAACAAATGCAAATGAAAAAATGTTCGATGCAGCTAATGCTGCCCAGCTTCATTGTAACCTCCGGCATACACCGTGTGCTCTCTTAAGTCTGCAACGTTGAAGCCAGTTGAAGAGCCAGAGATAAGAATGCCGAGCTCTCGAGCGTCGAACATGCCGATCCAGGAGGGATGAAGAACACACCTCAAAGAATTCAACTTTTTGGAAGCACAATTCAATTTAACAAATACAAACAATACAAACAATCTTTCAAAAAGCAATCAAAAGCCAAAGAAGCGTAAAAAATGAAACCAGCGCCAAGTCGTTCGGTACAGTTACGAATGTGTTTGAATCGGTGTGATACAGTGCAACAACCTCATGATCCTCCAGTCTGCTTGTAACAGAACTCATGATACGAATGAGAATTTATGCGGAAGGGATGTCCAACCAACTCTCTGCTTGCATCGAGACATATCAAGACATATCGAGACACTCCATGCCCTCCCGAAGCGCTGCAGATTGCCGATCCATCTGGGTGCTGGTTCGATGGACTGTCAGCAGCTGAAGATATCTCTCCAGGTTGTCCTGCCAATGACCCATGACATTTCCAAGTTTGCAGTCGTGCGCCCGCAAGTACCCGCCAGGCTTTCCACAAAAAAATCGCAAACCACATCATCAAACATCCACATCATCCGCCCTGGATCACAAGTCTGCTTGATTTGCTCATATTTCGATTATCTGCTTCTCATAACCTTGGCCAGCACAAATCCGCTCAGTCTCCTTGGTCACATCCACCTGGGCACCACCAGGGATCAGCTCCACCTCACTACATCCTGTAGGCAGCTCCACGGCTGTTGTGAAGCTCAGGCCCAACTCCTGAAGATTCACTGTGAAATGATGTGAACAAGTGATGACAGTGATGACTGTCAAATCACAGGTGCACTTCTGCATTCAATTGTTTTTCCGTACGGAATAAACACTGACAAACGATTAAGAAGCCCATGGGCAACTATGGCAGCATGCAGTCCTCAACATTTGGATGTTGTCCTCAGTCAGATTATTCAGATTGATCAAGAGGACACTGCCAATGCCTGAAAACAACTCACACTCTTCACGATTTACTGCAAGGCGCTGGTTTGCCACATGCCACGATGTAAGTCGCGATCGACGCTAGCCACATCCTGCCATCCAAACAAGTTCAGTGCACAACTCAAGAGCATCTCGGACAATGATACCATCTGGAGTCATCTGGGACCTCTTACCATATCTACCATGCGACCCAAACATATACCGCCAGACTGGTACTGTGTGCACCATGCAATATTCCTCGATGTCACTCTCCCGGCACAGCACGCGATTCAGGAAGGCGCGAGAGAACTGCGGTTCCAGTAGCATCATCTCGTAGATAGCTTTGCCAACCACCTGCAGAACCAAAATGGCTTTCAGATGCTTTCAGTCTTTCAAAATCTTTCAAAACTGATTCAAAACTTCAAAACTATTGAAAACTGGTGACCTTTGGCCTGAAACGTCCCGAAGTCTCCAGCCAACTTGAGTCCCTCTTGAACTCATGACATCTCACTGTCTTTAGACAGCACGAACTGACACGAACCACCAAAGAAAGGTCAGTTATGGTCAGTTGATCCACTTCTCCTGTCTTTTCCTGACCTTGCCCAAGAAGCGGAACAGCTTGTCGGCTTCTGGATGCATTGCAAAAGCACCCGGGAAAGGGTACATTCGATTGTCGCTGTTGGCACTGAAAAGCCCATACTCAGGGCTGAAAGCAGTGCGACAAACATAGATCCTCGGCTGCAAGAAAGATGTGGCTACGTGATCACACGTGCCCACATTAGTGGCAGACTTGTCGCCCTCAACATCCTCAGCCGAGCTTCATGAATTCTTTGAAGAGTCCGCCTCCATCAATACCACTTTCCAGGCTTCCGTCAGATGCTACAAACCTGGACGGCAAAACAGTGCCATGATACTATAACTTAACATTGGATCTTGCAAGAACTGTGCCACGGTCAAAGTGAGGAAGTGGACATGTTGCAATGCTGTTGGACATGCTGTGGCCATCTGTTCCTCACCCAGTGACTCCACGACGAAGACGGAGCGCAGCTCAGCAGTTGTCCCCAGCCGCTCAAAGGCTGCGAAGCCATCCTCCATGAGGTAATCTCTTCCTGGTATCGCTCTATGTCCCATGCAGATTTATGGCGACACACTGGGGCTGGACACTTTGAAAGCCGTTGGACGGTCACACACACACACACCATACATGAATTTATCTTCATCTATATCTGGTGTGGATATGTGTATGCATATATATATATATATACATATATATATATATATAGAGAGAGAGAGATTCGGTGCGCGCATGCCCAGAAATCCGGACCGTTCCAAATCAATAGTGTTGAGCCACGAATGCGATGCCGTGGCTGACTGGCTCTCGCCCAGTCTGCACGTGTGTCTTCCCGATCAGCCTGGCAAGGACACAGGAAACTGCTCATGCCACTGACATGGCTAGATGGACCCCCTTAACACATAGCTGTTCAAACGGGGTCTTTTCCGGCAGGTTGCAGTTCCCACAAAAACATAAACCATAAACCATGGCTAGCGAAGCATTGGTGTGCGTTGCTGACTTTCTCCTGCTCTTTAGTTTGTTGAGTTTTCCTATTTTGTTTTTGAAATGGAGGGACCCGATTCCAGAGGACCAGAGGAAAAGGGGATGGAAGCTCCATGATGCAAACAAACCGAAGGAAAACAAATAAGACCTCTTAGGACTGTAGGGTCAGGTTCCTGAATGTCGATTCTATCTCCCGGCTCACTGCTACGCGTTTGCATGCTGGCAACCCTCAAATAGTAAAAAGACATGGCAAGCCTGGTCTGCAAGGATGAGAGCGTGCAGCAAAGCAACACCTTAACACCAATCTCTTCAAGTCTGTGCAGTGCTGAGGTCATTTGAGGTCAATGTCTAGTCCTCTGCGCGGCCTCCACATTCTGAAACTGTCCAACTCCATTGGATGTTCATCCAGTCGGTGGACCATCGTGGAGCTGTCACAATTGTGTGAATTTATGTTTTAACCCATCTTGAGATATGCTGAGATATGTTGAGTATGTTACTTTAATCTACTTTAATGTTGATTTAGTGCTAATCTAACCTTATTTTAATGTGAATGATGTCATGATTGATGTATATATGTTGTATTCGAGTTTGCGAAATGGCGGTGGTTCAAGATCGAAGAACGACAGAACACACGCACACCTATTTCATCACACGCTGCCAAATCAGCTTAAGGCCTAAATGTTGCGGGGCATGGAAAATGGTCTGAAGGCAATGATGTGGTTTTCACATACCCTCTATTTTATGTTGCCTGAAGACCGTTGTGAAAGAAACTTACCAAGCACCTGCATCGCTCCTCCAATTGAGACTGTGGGTTTACCATGTCTCGGAGGTCTTGACTTTCTTCTAAAACCCTCCACTGCAACGTTCCTTCGAAACGATACTCGCCAAGGGATGTTCTGTACGGAAAGTCACGTAAAGAAAAGCGAGGTGCTGGCGACCTAAAACTCTTGGCACTTCGGGCTACATGAACGCCCACTCCATCTGTAAAGTGCCATCCGGCGCTCTCACTCACTGCCCGCACATGCCGTAGAAGACCTTCATCTCGCGCTTCCACAGCTCGTCCAGGAAGAGTCGNCTCCATCTGTAAAGTGCCATCCGGCGCTCTCACTCACTGCCCGCACATGCCGTAGAAGACCTTCATCTCGCGCTTCCACAGCTCGTCCAGGAAGAGTCGTCGGATCTGCCACGGCTTTCAAGGCCTTACTGGTCTGTTTTGTGAACTCAGCGTTATACTCCACCGACCAGGCTCCTTCACGAAGAACACGACGTAGTGTCGAGTTGTCCATGTGTTTCGTGCCCGCATCGACAAAGTTGTTGGATGTAGCGGTCCACCTGAAGAATGTATTTGGTCGTCGAAGTTGTTGTCGAAGTGATGCCAAGGTAAAACTCAAACTCTTCTGTGTCCCAAAACCTGTGTCTTGGGTCAAGCGGTCAAAGCAGTCTTTCGCATCAGTGCAACCCAAAAGCGGCACTCTTGTCACCTGAAACCACGCATCCTTCTTGGTCAAGTCCACGCCCAAAGCTTCTGCTAAAAAGCCACGTGCTAGCTCAGCTGCATCTAGTCCTTCTTCAACTCCAAGTGTTTCAGCAGCGTAAGAACTGCGGCAGACTCGAGGAATTCGATGCGATCTAAAATCCAAGGTGTTGAAACTGCCCAGCTTGCCCTTCATCATCTCCTCATCAGCCAGCAAAACTGCGTAGCAACTTTGCGAATGCACTTTGGTCCCAGGAGGACCTGTTGAGTCTCCCTTGCTATCCACATTGCCCAATGCGGCATCAGCCACTACCAAAATGCCACCCTTGGTGTAGTCCNCACTTTGGTCCCAGGAGGACCTGTTGAGTCTCCCTTGCTATCCACATTGCCCAATGCGGCATCAGCCACTACCAAAATGCCACCCTTGGTGTAGTCCACGCTTCTGAACGTGAGCTCATAGTCATGGTCCTTCTTGGTCTCCACAAGGCACTTGTTTGCACGCAGCAATGTACCCACTGTCGGAGTCTCCGACTGCAAGCTTGAAACCTGGAAGCCGATGTCAAAACGTAGTTGAGCCACCAACCATTGAAGTGAACCAAGGATCCCCTTCAGCTTTTTGATCTCTCCAGGCGTCAGCAAAGCAGATGGGTCTTTGNATGTCAAAACGTAGTTGAGCCACCAACCATTGAAGTGAACCAAGGATCCCCTTCAGCTTTTTGATCTCTCCAGGCGTCAGCAAAGCAGATGGGTCTTTGCGACGTTCTCGTCCAACCACCACAGGCTGCAAACTCTGGTGGTAAGGCACCATGCTAATCTTGATCTCGCCGGTGTCCTTGCACTTGCGGATTCGTTTGCCACACCATTGGAAGTCGTCCTTCTCGATGGAGCCGAACCCAAGCACATCACCGAGAGCCATCAAGCTCCGTTCTGCTTCTTCATCACCTACACAAAGGAGGTCATCCACGTGGGCTATCAGCAACCCACACAAGCGGCCATCTTTCTCGCTCCACTTCAACCACAAAGCGGCATCCAAAGCTGACTTCTGCCATCCTTGAGTGTCCATCTCCTTGGAAAGTCGCACATACCATTCACGAGGCGCATCTGCTAAACCAAAAACTCCTTTAAGAACTCGTCCAAGACAACCTGCTGGCAAAGGCAATGTCGGCCCAATAGCCGGATTGGTGCTCTGAATGTAGAGCTCTCTGGACATGTAGGGATCGCCTTTAAGAAAAGCTGCACGCACATCTGCTCCCAGCAATCGCCACTTTGGAAAACATGCNGGTGCTCTGAATGTAGAGCTCTCTGGACATGTAGGGATCGCCTTTAAGAAAAGCTGCACGCACATCTGCTCCCAGCAATCGCCACTTTGGAAAACATGCTCCAATGCTAAAAAGTAGATGTTGTCCAAGTCGACTACCAGTTGGTGCGTCCTTACGCAACTCACCTTGCAAATTGGCTAAGTCTTTGAAGCCAGGAACCACAAGGCGCGCATTTGCCTTCAACGGCAAATTTCTCTCAGGCGTTCTCAAACTGGAATTCTTGTCCGTCAAAACAAATCTGGGCCTCAGGATCCGTTGCAACTCATTGCGACGGGTGAGCTCCTGAATCACAGCTCTGCTCTCGCCCAAGGACAAAACTTGAATGGCATTGTTCTCCATCCACTTGCTCCACTGATCTGCTGCTGCTTCTCGAAACTCATCTCGAACCTTCTCATCCATGTCGGACCACTTAAGCTCCTTGCCATGCNTTGTTCTCCATCCACTTGCTCCACTGATCTGCTGCTGCTTCTCGAAACTCATCTCGAACCTTCTCATCCATGTCGGACCACTTAAGCTCCTTGCCATGCGCTGCAGTTGTGAAAGCTTCATGATGTCCACCGCTCGGCCACGGCATGCCCAAGTACTCCATAGTCTCGACCACTGCTCGAGATGGAAGAGGCCACCTGCCGTCCCAGGTACCATGGTCAGGTTCAAAATGATGTGCATTCTTAATGTCTTCTCTAGCCCATTGAACAGCACGAACAAGGGGATGAGTGTGGTTATCAACTTCAGCTGCTAGAATTTCTCTTGTTGCAGGACCTAACTCTAAAGGTGGAACAACGGGTTCTTCTGTTCTTCTACGGTTAACTCTAAGAACAGCATCCGGAACTGGAGAACCTGGTGCCCTTTTTGACGATTCCTGTGCCACATCCGCCGGCACGGGCGGCCGTGAAACTTGGCCAGATCCACTCGGTACTTCAGCATCTTGAACTTGATCTTGAGCAGCATGTCCACCCTCTTGATGAGGCACTTCGGCTTGGGGCTTCTCAGCTGCTTCTCCTTCACCACGATGTTGACCAGCGATGGAAGCCAAATCAGACTCAATCCGCTGGGACTGTCGCCGTGAAGGCATGGGCGTACCCATGGTAGACGCTGGCATCGAAGGTGGAATCAGCCCTTGAGCTGGAAAAGGAAAAGCAAAAACTTGAGCACGGGCTTCACCTCCAGCTGGTTGTGATGGCGCAGGCCGTTCACTTTGCACTTCTTGATCGCCTGGNTTGAGCTGGAAAAGGAAAAGCAAAAACTTGAGCACGGGCTTCACCTCCAGCTGGTTGTGATGGCGCAGGCCGTTCACTTTGCACTTCTTGATCGCCTGGGTCACCTTCATCTGCCTGTTGATCATCAGGTGGTGGATCTCCAGGTCGGTGTGTTGTTTTGGCAATCACCTCATCCATGATTTCTGACCAGTCTGTGAAGGTCAAGCGCTCCAAGCTGCTTGCAGGACGCAAATGCTCCATGGCAACCTTAGTCATGTTGCCACGATATCCCACATAGGCATTCACCGGGATGTTCTCATTGCCCTCGAGAGCCAAAAGAACTGCTGGCCCATGCCACTTGCGCAACTGAAGCTTCTTGCGGCTCTGGCTCTTTGAACTTGAGTACTTCTGAGCACGGTAGAAGTAGACAACGTCTCCCACCGAAAAAGTCTCATAGCTGGGAGCCACACGACTCCGAGCCAACTCAGCTCGACGCAAAGCTTGACTGTAGGTCAGCCTCACCAAAGCCAAACGAGCCGTCTCCTTCATGGCAACGATCTGGGCAAAGCTCGGGTCATTCTCAATGAGTCCATGTTGACTTAGTCGAGCTTGAAGANCTCACCAAAGCCAAACGAGCCGTCTCCTTCATGGCAACGATCTGGGCAAAGCTCGGGTCATTCTCAATGAGTCCATGTTGACTTAGTCGAGCTTGAAGATCGTTTGGAACAACTTGGCCAAAACCACGGGGCTGCTTGCCAAGCACCATCTGTGCAGGGCTAAAACCTGTCTCTGAAGGATCTCCATTCATAGCTTCCAGAGCAGCCACCAAACATGATTGAACATCATGGTGTTCGCTAGCAGAATGCTCAGCCATGCAGGTGCGAAGGATGGTCTTCAGGGTACCTCCAGCACGTTCTGCAAGACCATTTTGCCAGGGGGCCTCGACGGCCACATGGGACAGATGCACATTGTGCCTATCCATGAGCTCTTGAAAATGATCGCTCACAAACTCTGGACCCATGTCGCAAGTCACGGCCGATGGCACCCCAAGCGGTGTGAACCACTGCTCAACCATGAAGTTGCCCACCTCCTCGCTGGACTTGGTCTTGAGCACCTTTGCGCTGTGGTATCGTGTTGCTGCATCCACAGCATGGGCAATCCAGTGCGTCTGGTCATACATGTCACGCACTGAGAACAAGTCCGTAAAAAGCCTGTCACCAAAATGACGAGGACGAGGAAGGCTTGCAGGTCGTCTTGTCTTGACCTTGGCATTCTCCTGGCATAGCTCACACTTGATCATCTTTGCTGCTTTCACCATGCTTGGTGATGCTCCACTTATCACAAGCGCTCTGGCTAGGCGCAATGGACTTCGGTGTCCAGTCACCTTGTGAAGGTGTAGAGCTGCTCGAAGCTCCTCTGCGGTGACCTTGACATTGTCATCGATGGGGATGTCCTCATCGTCGTCCTCCACGTCTAAAAGGCCGTGAAGTCCTTGTCCATCTTGATGGGGAGGTTGAGGTAGTTGATCCATTTCGCCATCCTCATCGTCCTCCGCCTCTGCCGCCATGACCTCAGCCTCATGCAAACGCTCCACAATGTCGCGCTTGATGCCAAAGTCCACCTTGCGCTGACGTTCAAGTCCACGCACAATGGCAGCAGAAAGTTCTGGAGTGTAGTGCCCAGCCGGCTCTGTGATCTGCTTGCCACCAATGCACCATTCATGTTCATGGGTTCCATCACATTGAAAAGCTATCAGCTCATCTGCCACCTCCTCAGATGACGTCAGAAACCAAGTCCGCTTTCGTATGAGACCGCCACCAGGACCACGTAGACCTGTCATGCATTGGTCCATCTGGACCCAGTAAAGCCCAAGCTCCTCCGCCATCTCCGTCAGCTCTCGAAGGGACTTCACATCCTTCCATGATCGACTTTTGCTGGGATTCTCAATGATGAAATGTCGCCCTTCTCGCAACTGTTCCTTGGCCTTTTTCACACAGTAGTCCACCAGGTGCTTCTCCTTGGCTCTGCGTCTTTTGACCTTGAGCAGCTTGCGACGATCTCGATGAGTGATTAGCTCCATGAGAGGCGACCACCAGCCACAAGGAAACGCCATCATCAATCCAAAAGGCTTCTGATGTTTCACTCGTCGATCAGCAGCTTGACGATGCGACTCCCTGTAGAAGTCATAGCCAGTATCCAAGGTCAATGATTGCCCAACGGCATGACCTTGACGTAGAGCTTCTTTGGCAATGGGCTCAGTCGTGGTGTAGATCTCGGTCACCAGTGGTGGTTGAACTCGATGAAGTTCGTTGTTGTGATAGACCACCACGTAGACATCTGGATTTTCAGCAAAATGCTGATGGTGAAACTCATGAACCCCACGGCTTCTCCAGGGTCGTTTGTTCTCCAAAACTTCCCAACGAGCTTGTCGTATGAAGAAGCCAAAGGTGGAAATCTTGGTGTCAGGAGTCTGTGGCATTGGAAACCTGTAGGATTTTGGTTGAGTTGCCACAAAAACTGCATTGCCGTTCTCCATCTCATGAAGTCCTTCTGCACGTGGGTTGTCAATGACCCAATTCAGCTCCTCAGCGCAAGACTGCGTCTCCAACTCTGGGAACGCCTCCGGGTAGTACTTGTTGATCCATTCTGGTCGAACTTGAAACCATGTTCTGCCCGTCCATGTCCGAGAATAATAAGGACAAGCTGGATGATTGAAATCCTCATCCGCAACCCTGTCCACCACCCGGTTGGAATCCGGCGCATAGATCTCCACCACGCGTCTGCCCGTGAAGGCTTGCATAGGGAAAAATCGAGGCACTGAAACTGCCGTCGGCTTCATAAACTGGTTCCTTGGGGTTTTGTGATCCTTGCAAATCCAGCCATCCCAGTGGCCCAAACGCCACGTGTCGAAATTCTCTCGACGCGGAAAGTCTGGATGATGCGGTCGAGGTCTCTTCTTGTTGCCATCCTTGATGTTCCGACGCTTCACATCCAAGGACGGACCTCAGGGAGCTCAACCACCATAGCCAAAGGTTCCACATCACCCTGGGCAATCTCTTCCAAAGAATCCATGTACTCGGCCTCCAAAACCTCCTTGATGCCATCTTGGTTCATCNACCACCATAGCCAAAGGTTCCACATCACCCTGGGCAATCTCTTCCAAAGAATCCATGTACTCGGCCTCCAAAACCTCCTTGATGCCATCTTGGTTCATCTGATACTTTTCAACCAACCGCTTGGCTTTCATGGCTGCCTGGTTGATCATCTGAACAACTCCAGACTTCAACTTGGAAAACATAGAGTGGGCAATCCCACCAATGCTCTTGGCAACCTCAGCCGATCTCTCACCATCCACATAGCCAGCACGCTTCCTGGGAGTGTCAGCACCATCCATGTCGACCTCCCGCTCATTGTTGAGGTCTAGCTCTCGCCGTCCAGCTGAAAGAACTCGGTCTCTCGGGGCGTGGACAGCGCTTCGGTAATCGACCTCATCGCATCTTGGCCATCTGCTGGAACTTGATAAGGATCTGGCACTATGGACGGAAAGCCGCGGGGAATCCATAGTCCCTGCTGATCCTGTTCCATTCCGAACGGAACTTCCGAGGCTTCTGCCCCTCCGGATGCTGCGGCTGCGGACTGACTCGGCATCTTGTGGAACTTGCTGTAGTCGACGGTGTGGCCCGTCTTGAGCAACTTGACCATCGGCTCGATCTTGGCCTTCAGGTCCTCCACTCGGTCGTCGTCCTTCACCTCCACCCGGAACAGCACGGCCAGCTCCATCAGCTCGGACTTCAGTCGAGGTAGTCCTCCGCGAGGTCCCAGAAGAGCTCGAAGTCGTAGTTCTCGATCTGCGTCTGAGGCTTGGAGCAGGCGTTGGGTCTCGGCGACCAACGCTCCTTGAAGCACGGCTTTCGGCTTCTTCTTCAGGCTGTTGATGCCGAAGGTCAGCACGGGATCCTCGATGAAGCTCATGCGAAGTCCCATCTTGTGCCTGAAGGCGATGGCGTCCTTCAGGACGAGCACTGAGAAATGCCCGTGAGTCATGGCCTTCTGCAACCATGACTTCGGCCAGACCTTCCGTCGGACCATGTCCTTCGCCTGCTTCAACCAATCCTCCTCCGAGGCCACCATAGGCAATGGTGTCGGTGTCCATCTCAGGAATGGACGTTGGATGAGCCACAGCTTCACTCCCAAATGATGCCATTGCTGACGAGCTTGCATCCTCACCACCATCCGACGCCATCGCAGCGCCGAGGTTGGCAAATCTGCCGGAGGATCTGGAGAGAAAGGGCTGGTAGGCATCTCCTGTCGATGAACCTAAGCTTGAGGCGACAAAGTGCTCCGGCACAAAGTTCACGGTGGTCACACAAGCTTCATGCTTGACCGCCGGAGGCACAGATTGGATCTTCACTCTCAACTTGCTACTACCTTGTACTTCACAAACATTACCATGACCAAGGGGTATCCAAGGAAGATGTTGAAGAGAAGGCCAAACTTCAAGATTACGTGGAAGTAGACCCAAAGAAAAATGACCAGCTTTCATCTTTGACAAACGCATCCATCTTTGGGGACTTGAAGAAAGAACTTGCCACTGAACTTTTCCACGAAAATCTAAAACGGCACCCAAACCTTCAAGAACATCTTTGCCCAACAAGCACCCTAGAGAACCACATGGAATGACACTGATCCAAACCATCACAACTTGATTGAGGATCACCACCGGCAAACGAATCCGCTCCCGGCTGATCAAAANAGCACCCTAGAGAACCACATGGAATGACACTGATCCAAACCATCACAACTTGATTGAGGATCACCACCGGCAAACGAATCCGCTCCCGGCTGATCAAAATACCACCATTCCCAAACCGAAACTGCTCTTGCTCTTCAACACAATCAACCAACTGTTGAATTTCGGCTGGGGCAAACTGAAGTGCATCCAACATGGTTTGAACCCATTGGTTCCCAGCACACGACCGATTACAAGCCGAATCCAGGGCCGCCTGGTACAACTTGTCGGCAGACAGCACATCGATGGGCTTGGTCGTGCTAGTGGCCAGGGCTTCAGAGAGGCTCTCATGCAGCACCATGTTAATTTCATGAACTTCATTACCACCAAATGTCACCGAACTGAAAGTCACAGGTGGGTGAGGCGGCAACAACTCAATCACATTGGCCTCAGCCACATTGGACTCAGTCACCTGAGCATCTCGAGTCCTTGACAAAGCGCTCTTCAAGGAACTGAGCTTGTTCTGGATCTTCCCCTTGCCAGGCTTACCCTTCGAACTGTTGCCCTTGCCCTTGGATTTGGATGGACCAGGACAGGCGGGATCACCTNGAACTGAGCTTGTTCTGGATCTTCCCCTTGCCAGGCTTACCCTTCGAACTGTTGCCCTTGCCCTTGGATTTGGATGGACCAGGACAGGCGGGATCACCTTTCCAATGATCTTTGGACCCACAATCAAAGCAGCCACTCGACTTGCCCTTCTTGGAGCCCTTGCCAGAGTTCGAAGGTCCATTGAAGCCACGGTCCTTCCGCACAGCTGCAATCTGCGATCTAGCTTCCCGCAGAGTGACCAAAGCTTCCACTGCTCCTTCAATTTGGTCTTCAAGACCGGCCAACTCCTCCTCGTCACAGCCCTCCTCAACGGCTTCCTCCAACTCAGCTGCCATCACTTCGACAGCTTCCTGCAAAGCTTCAAGTCCATCTCCACCTTCATCTTGTTGCTGCTCGGTCTCGTAGGTCTCATTCTCCTCAGTCGCGTTGTCATACTCTTCCTCCTCTGCCGGGGGCCCCGCATCCGCCACAAATGCCGCATGCGTCCCACGGGAACTGCCAGATCTCCTTGTCCATGAACTTGTCGTAGAGCTCGAGGATGATGGAAGGCTTCGTCTGAACTTTGACAAAGCACTGGATGTCAGTCCGTGTCGTCGATGTCCACCATGTTGTGAAGCTCCATCACCAGGCTGCCCAACGTGCATCCTCTTGAACAGCCGCACAGCTTCACGTTCACAATCAGCATAGACTTCAGTTGAAGTCCCAAGCGTCGTCTCCAGCATCTGCTTCTGCATCTCCGTCAAGGTCAGCTTCTGCTTGTAAAACCAGGCTGTCTCGGCATCGTCAATGGTGATGCCTTCAGCACGCATTTCTCCCACCAAGGTCCGATGCCCCAAGGAAAAAGCCACAACTGATTCTTGATGTCCACGGCGGGTTGACAAGTAGAAGCGTTCTCGGAGTTCTCCTTTTCGGTCATTGATGGTGCGGCCCACNTGATTCTTGATGTCCACGGCGGGTTGACAAGTAGAAGCGTTCTCGGAGTTCTCCTTTTCGGTCATTGATGGTGCGGCCCACCATGTCATCCCAAGCATCTTGTTCACGCCGGCCGCATAGTCAGCAGGAGTCACCACAATGGTCTCGTTGGTGTCAGGGTCGGTGTACTCCTCCGCAGGCTTGTAGGCCAACTCATCAGGTGTAAATTCCAAGGCTCTCATCTTCGCTGATCCAGTCTGCTTCATTGCA
>BGPT01000022.1:400149-418425 GCA_003297045.1 Symbiodinium sp. clade C Y103
TGCGAAATGGCGGTGGTTCAAGATCGAAGAACGACAGAACACACGCACACCTATTTCATCACACGCTGCCAAATCAGCTTAAGGCCTAAATGTTGCGGGGCATGGAAAATGGTCTGAAGGCAATGATGTGGTTTTCACANACACGCACACCTATTTCATCACACGCTGCCAAATCAGCTTAAGGCCTAAATGTTGCGGGGCATGGAAAATGGTCTGAAGGCAATGATGTGGTTTTCACAATTTGTGATAATTGTTATTTACGAATTAGATGTGTCCACTATCCTTGGTAATCGGTGATTATGACATGCTTAGTTGCTCAAATGATAACGGATCTGCACTGGATGAAAGGGCTCAAGTATCTTGAAAGCGAAAGCCCAAAAACTGAAAAACCTCAAGGAAAGTTGCCCCAAAAGGATGGCTGATCAAAAGATATATGCCACCAATATTCATTCAGGTGCCATTTCAAACATCAAAATTAAATACAACGCGCTTTTCCATGGCAGGGCACCAGCACCATGCCTCCCAGTGTACAGGCAAAGGCCAGAAAGGAGCACTGCAGCAATGGCACCGCCAGCTCCTGTTCGAAGGCATCAAAGACGTTGTCGGCGATCTGCAGGCGACAGCAAGGACATGCCACGGCCAGCCACACGATGAAACTGATGGTGCGAAGCCACACTTGCGCGGCAATCACCTGATCTAAACTCCGAAAATCCTCAAGAGAGCTAAAAACGATGTCTAAACAAAAGAATGTGGAGTTCAACCACTCAACCTCGATTTTCGCAAGCATCCACAAAAACAGCAAAACAGGACAGACTCCACACACTCTCCAAGTGGCAGAAGCCGTGAAAGGTAGCATCAACAAGGCTCCCAAAATCTTTAGGGGTCCCTGCAGCAGGGCTTCCCTAGAGCCCCAGCCCGTGCAGAGCCACTGTACCAGCTGCCCGGGTAAACTTCTGCGAGGCTCCAGGGCTGCTAACCCTGCGGCCGAGTAGGCCACGAAGGACAACACGATGAATAGCCTGGGTTTGATGGAGATTGCTGGGCTTGAGGGGATTTTTTTTGTGCAAAGATGATGTTACTTTGGAGAGGGTTTAAACGGTTTAAACTTAAAATTTGATGGAAGCCAATATGTTTTGGGGGTACAACGTCCAATCTTCACGCATCTATGAATCTTTGACCCTCATGCTGCTTTCAAGTTCGAAGACAAGGAAAAGCAAACTGGCCTAGTCATTCTGGGATGGAAGTCAAACAGCTGAAACCAGCATCCACTGGTGATTCACCCATTGAAGCCATCCAATAACCTGATTTAACTGATTTAACCTACATGAGTCCATGCCAAGTAATGCTTGAAGCCTCTTGATTAGACCGACACCTCCCCCTCCACAGGCATGGCACCACAGAGTTTGGAAGCAAGAAACATCAGCACCGTGGTATCGTCATCAATCAGTAGCAGCACATGTAGAGCCAGCCACATCGCAGCTCCACTGACGATGAAACAGATCCGTCCCAGGAAGAGTTTGGTGCCAGACTTCCCCCCAGCCAGTTCCAGCAGCACGCGACGACACACCAAACTTCGATGCAACGTCCGGGAGCGGCCACTGCCTGGTGAAGAGAAAGGCATAGATCATTAACAGAAACATTCCAACAGACAGGTTTGTTGCTTGGGGTCTATCAAGGCATATTAAGGTTCTGTAAGTCTGTAATTGTATCCTTAATCCCTTTGCATATTCTCTCCTTGCATCTTGTATTCCAATTGTCATTCAACTGACTTGGGACATGAAACAAAAAGGTTGGTCTGGAGCAATAAAGCGGGCAAGTGACCCTGTTGCGTCAGCAAATCATATGCTCCGCAAAAGGTAAAGGCAATGGCATGATACAGCAAGACAACCTTACTGTGCCGGGAATCAAGCCCATGATTTGTTTCCGGCAACTTGTTTGAAAGAACACAGAAACATCCTGAGAAAAATCAAGGAATCCGCTGCCGTGAATTCCCCCAACAAAAGTTCTGCCATTTGTGGTGCAGCATCAACGAAACCAAGGAACACAAGGCAGGTAGTGTCCACTATCGATCCCTTTCAGAAAGGGCACGTTTGCCAGGTCCACCAGTTGGGCTACAAAGACACCCACGAAGATACAATCCCAGACCGCTGCGCGAATCAAAGCAGCATACAGCTGTGGCATCTTGGGCACCAATCCTTGGTGAACGACTCTACGACTCTACGTGGCCGATCAAGACCCAAAAAATGTGGGGGGATCACCAAGAAAGTGGAGGTCGACTCATGAAAATAGGGTGAGAATCAAAAATATATACAACTGAGGAGTCCTTGATAATTCTGGCATGAGTACATAGTTTGGGAATGAAAAAATGTCTACAGTATCTATCTATCTACCTTCCTTTCTATCCTATCCTATCCCATCCATTCCTATCCTATCCTAACCTATCCCATCTATCCTAGGTACCATATCTATCCTATCTTGTCCTATCGATTCTGTCCTATTCTATCCAATCTAATTGGGACAAAGACGTAATTGAGCTGAGATGCTGTACTCCGAATAGAAATGATTTTTCCGCATGGTCGGGTTTCTGATTGGGTTTCCCACATTAAACATTGGTTACATCATCTGCCACCCCAATAGCAAACATTGGTTAAGCCAATGATTCTGGTGTAGGTAATCTCCACTCCCAGCGCCAGTGTGGCAGCAGCGGAGTACACAAAGAATCGGTAGGGCCATCGTTCCACAGCGCGCGGAGCGCCAGCGTCACCGCCGGCCGCAGCGAGGAACGACATGGGCAGAGTTCCCTGTGCGATTAAAGTAAATGGAGTCCACATACCCCAAGATGGTCTTCAATTCTCTACGGGATCTACCTAATCTACAGTATTTCTTGAGGGTTTGGAAATCTGTTCTGGTTGTGATCCAAACCCTGCAGTTTTGCGTACATCTGTCTATCACCGCATCCCCACATGCTCTCCCGTTTCCAGTTTCCTCCCTGCGCTGACCCTGCGACGTTTATTCATACATTAATCCAAATGCACCTTTACAGTACCTATTGGCACACTGACCCTGAACAAAGGCCCATGCAACTCCTTGTCAGAGAGTGAAATCACCTGCACTTCAGGCTCCGCAATGGCAAGTCCAATGGGCCGCTTAAAGTGCCTCAGGCTGAGCATTGGCTGGGCGTGCGACAATCGCATTGGTTGCTGCTGTTTTCCCACTGGGCTCCCATGGCATGTCTCCAAACGATCTTGTCATGGCCAGGCCCTGGCGGTTCAACCGGCTGCCAGGGTAGTGGTTTCAACCTTTCACACTAGTGGTCCAAGTTGAAAATTCTTGGGAAATTTTGCAAAGTGTATCAACATTTGTCAAACATCGTCAACTCAGAAAACTCCAATGTCACCAACCCCCTCCAGAGCCTGGTATTCTCTTCTGGCAGCTTTGTTCATGGAGTTGGGGTTTGTGGAGGTCGCCACGCGCCAGGCGCCGCGGACCTGGTGATGCAGCCAAATGTTCAACCTGCTGTCGTGTTTGCGCCCAAATCTACTTTTAAACAAATGCGGAAAATTGCAGAGATCCAGTTCAGCTCAGTTCAGCCAGTCGCCTGCAACACAAGACCTCCAACTCGCTCAATGCGTTTCTTCCTGCAGTCGTGGATGGAACATGGGGCTTGGGCCGTGAAACTGTCGAGAAACGACGCGCCCGTCGCATTTGACAAGTTTCAGCCAAATGGAGTTCTCTGGGCTGATTCTAGGGAGGACATTTGCAAGAAGCCGGAAGAAAAATCATGGGTTTCCCGGCTTCCCTAATCCCAATCAATTCTGAATCTATGTCCGAATCCATTTCCGACCGAAATCTCTGGTGGTTTCACTTGAAACAGTTCCGGGACTCCAGACTCATCCATCCGTGTGGGCTTGTGATCCTCTGACACAGGCACAGCTGTACCTGCTCGACCTTGGTGAGGAAACTCTGGGGGGTTTAGTGGCAAAACCTGGGATTCCAGCAATCAATGGAAGAAAAATTAAAAAGCCTTGATACTCCCATATACCCCCCCGATTTTTGCTGGTTCAATCCACATGTTTGCTGCTTCCAGGCTTCTGACACAGCACCGCCCTTGAGTCCCCGAGGTTGGAAACCACCTCAGCGTCTGCGGAAAGGACCAATGGTAGCTGGCTTGGACTCAATGCCCAGCCAGTGACTATGGACCCCTACCAGGTCAGAATGCATTCAAAAACGGAAAATGAATGGATGATTCATGGATGGTTGGTGGATTATTAGTGGACAATTGGCGAACTTCGCTTGTTTGACACTTCCTTCCTTTTGACTTGCACCACTCCAGTTTGAGGTTTCACCAGCCAAGCTGGAACACACACCTACTGCATAGGTTCCATGGCCTTTCCTAACTGCAGGATGACCGAGTTACCTCATGAATGTCAGAGAAAACACCACACCTGATGCACTCCACATGCTGAGCGCATCTCAAGCTAGGACCCATTAGCATCATTAGTGTAAAACAGAGAAGACATAACAAAACCGATTAAATCTTTAGGATGTTTCTTTCATCTGTGCATGTTTATGAACATACTATGTGTATACAATTCATGTTTCTATATGTTGCTGTGGCTCCCTGCCAGGCGGAGGGCTGTACCCAATTTCCTTGGAGGCGAAAATCAGAGTTGTGGGTTTTTCGGAGATGTTTTCTAGCACTTAAGACCATCGAAGTTCACCGTACCCAAGCCCGACTTGGACTTATATAGATGAAAATTGGCAAAAAAAATGGAAAAAAAACCCGAGACTTGCGGGAAAAAAGGAAAAAAAACTTTTTGAAGAGCACCAATGGAAGCTCAGAGACTCTAAGTTTTCCTGTTGTTCGTGACCCATATTCTGTGGTCAAACCAAGACACGGATTGCCATGGAGGATCACTGACACCTCGGGTAGATACATGGCATTCCAGCATTGGAACTATGAGAAAACAGAAGCTGCGGTGCAAACCAATTGAAACTGGCAGAAGTTCCACGACTGAGCTGGATATCTTGTGAACTGGCCACTTTTTCCTGCTGGCGTCCATGTGTCTCGTTGTGACATGGGCTGAGGCAAGCGAACGATCTTTGTGTTCCAAGAGTCACATGGGCACGTCATTGACTGCCAAGTCACCCAACTCTTGCAGTGCAGTTGATCTTTTCCCCATGTTCTTTTTAGAGGACACATTGCGAGCATGCGCAGTGTGCGCATGCACGCAGCGCTTCCATGGCGCTACGCCATCAGGTCCGGGGCCAAAGCGCGCTGACGCTTTGGCCCAGGACCTGATAGAGGACGTAGACATGAAGGGTTTGCATTTGATGATTTGCTCGAGCTTTGAGTGTAAAAGCGCAAGAGCGCGTCGTTGAGGTTGTCGAAAATGTCCTTGAAGGCCTCCTAGAAGAACAGTGACCTCGTTCTCTTCGACGAGGCCGTCAAGGACATTTTCACCAAGCATGCCTGGCTGGCAACCCCGTTCCTTTCTTGGCTGATGCATCAATCAAGCAATGTACCCAAACGATTGATAAACTAGAAAGTTGCACTGCAGGCCCTTGGCAAGCCTGAGTCTTTGTCATGCCTCAGGAGCGCAAAAAACTGCGCCTGTATCAGTCATACACGCCGTATTTTTGCGCTCCTGAGCTGGGATCCAGGTAGCTGCCGCGCTAGCGGGAGATCAAATCCGTCAAAGGACGGGAGCCCAACGTCTGGATGGTCTCCTTGGTACCTGGGCGGATGGGGGGCGAGAACGGGAGCCTAAAATTGAACATAATTGGCTTTGTAGTTAGTTGTGAATCTTAGCATTTGTTTGTGATAAGCTTGGAGACATCCACACACCAAAAAAACGAAACTACTTTCCAGTCTAGGTCAGTTATGAGCACTCATGGCCCCACTTGGGACTAATGGGGCTGTGGACAATGCTGAATTTAGAAGATTTCAAAAGCTATGACTCCTGACAAAGATCCACCAAGAACCAAGGTACTGTGGATGGGTTCCCTGGCTGGCGACTGGCCCATGCACGCCATCAGGTCCGGGGCCAAAGCGCGCTGACGCTTTGGCCAAGGACCTGATAGAGGAAGTAGACATGAAGGGCTTGCATTTGATGATTTGCTCGAGCTTTGAGTGTAAAAGCGCAAGAGCGCGTCGTTGAGGTTGTCGAAAATGTCCTTGACGGCCTCCTTCCTAGAAGAACGGTGACCTCATTTTCTTCGACGAGGCCGTCAAGGACATTTTCGCCGAGCATGCCTGGCTGGCAAGCCCCGTTCCTTTCTTGGCTGATGCATCAATCAAGCAATGTACCCAAACGATTGATAAACTAGGAAGTTGCACTGCAGGCCCTTAGCAAGCCTGAGTCTTTGTCATGCCTCAGGAGCGCAAAAAACTGCGCCTGTATCAGTCATACACGCCGTATTTTTTGCGCTCCTGAGCTGGGATCCAGGACCGGAGTCCAACGTCTGGATGGTCTCCTTGGTACCTGGGCGGATGGGGGGCGAGAACACGGGAGCCTAAAATTGAACATAATTAGCTTTATAGTTATGAATCTTAGCATTTGTTCGCTATTGGGTCAAACATCATAAAAACTGGATGGCCATGATTCGACCAAAAATTGCCAAGATCTGCGTAGGTTTGAAGTTTGAAGGGTAATTTTGACCCACGAGCACCTGCCATCTAGTTCGCTTTCGCCGCGTCACAGTCATCTCCCCAACGTCGTAGAGGATGGTGTCATGATCATTCTTCCGCCCTGATTCCACTACCATCTTCCCAGCCGCCACATCCCGTTGCACCAGATATTGCATCGCAAAGGCCGTGGAACAGAAGGCCTGAAAGCGTTGCCGTGATCCACCTCAAAGGGTTCCTGCAAGGGTCTCAGTGCCCCTGATGCAGCACCATGATGCCGCTCATCCCAGCTCCAAATGCTCCAAGGACTCATTGCTGAGCGGCAGCTGCTCTGGGATGCCCAGCTGGGCGATCTATTGTCGGTGGCCAGACCCTGCAGCCATGGCCCAAGCCCCCTGAGATTACACCAACTTCAGTTGACCTTTTTTTGGCTTGGCCAGGAAAGAGTCAGAAGGTGGAAGACGGGATAAGTGCAGAACTCGGGATGCAATCTATCCGGAGTGATTATCACAAGCAGCTGCTTCGTTTCTTTGATGGAACTGAAGTGGCCTGACTTTGAGCCACTTCTGCCAAGCAGCTCATGGAGGTTGGATGCAGAAAACAGATAAAGCCATCGGAAACGAGGGATCCATGACCCAACATGACCCTCTAAAAGTTGAACCTACAAAATGTTGATCATGTTGGCCTTATATCATCCCAGCCTTAGGGATGGAAAATCAACAAATATGTAAAATATGTCAGAAACATTCAGAAACAATCAGAAACCACCAATCACCAACCAGTCATCCTAAAACCTGGCCAAGAAACACAAGTGGAGCCCACCAGCTCAAACCTCAGTCGCAACCAGCCATGATTTGGAGATCCGTGGAACCATCTTTGGAGATCAGTATGTCTCACACAAATCCCATTCTTCGGCTAATCCGCCAGGCCGAGGCGCTTCTTGCGCTCCGACAAGGCCAAGATCTCCTTGTCCGTTTGCAAGAAAGCCTGGCACGTCGGAGTCCGCTGGAAACCCGGGATATGCCCAGGTCTAGGGTTTGTTACCCCAAACTTCGTCGTCACATTCATTTGACTTTCCCATGTAAATTGTAGAATCTCTCCTCGCTGTATACCAACTTTGGGATCTTTTGGTACTGTAGATTCCGCTCTTATTGGTAGCAAACAACAATCGTTTTGTCACTTCCCTCTGTCAGAATAGCAGTTTCTGCTTGGCTGGTTGAGCCACCCATCCCCCCTTCCGTTCACACCCAGAAAACCTCGTAGTTCTGGATGTTCATCCCCCCTAAGATGGTATAATGTGACACCCAATAATCAACCATCCCCCAAATTCCCTAAATGGTAGGTTTATTGGGTCGACCACATTGCTCACTTGATCCATCTCCACAAATCTGACGCCTCTTTGATGGCGGTCTTGATCTTCTCGTCGCGAGAAGCAGGTTGGACCTTCCATCATGGCTGGGGAGTTGATACATGTCCTCCTTGATTGGGAAAATCTACGGTTGCAACCATGTTTTTACCCCCGAATTGGTTGAGGGCTCCTGCAGATCTTCCCTTCCCAGCAATTCTAAGATTCCCATCAAAGTTTGGCAAAAAAAGTAAGCACTCAAGTACCCAACTTGTTTGACGGTTTTCTTTGAATCTTGGTTGCTTATTTTCAAAAGGGAGCCATCACCTAAAAACTGAGATGCAGAACTTGACCCGAAACAGTTTTTGTGGCGATCCCAAGCAGTATATCTGAAGACATCTGAAGTGTACGGTTCTTGAAGAGTAGAGACCTGCCCAAAAATGTCCCTTGAAGTTATATAATTAGCCATTTTCGATTCTGGCAGATAAAGATCATACCCTGTGCCTGTCGCTGCCGCATCTGTTGAAGAACATTCCTTGCCGCCAGCACTGGGATCGGATCGGATCAGGGTGCAAAGGGACCCAGAAATCATAGTCATCATGAAATAGATATCTTCAAAGATATGGCATATCCCTTAACCATCCTCATACAATAGTATACACGTGTTTGGTTGGTTTCAGATGGTACCCTGTTTTTTGGATGTAGTAAGAAACTAACAAATTTGGAGAGTCAGAATGTGTTTTTTCCGCAATTGATGCAACATGATGCGAGCAAACCATCAAATTTACTGTATCCCCATGATGCACACCACACCATTGTTGCGGGTGCCAGATCATTGTAGATACCCATGTTGGGATTGCGGCACCCCACTACATGAACCCCTCACCAAAGCTTCAGTGGATTCGCTGGAGGGGACTGGTTCTGCATTGCACTGTTTATGGTTCCGTCGGTTCTACACCTTCAACAGAGTGGTCAACCTACAGTCAGTATGTATATATAATCCGCTACCAAATGGTATTCCCTTACAACTTTGGGGTCAACTAGCCTGGGTTCTAGGTTCTAACTTTTAGTGGCGCAGCTTGACTTTTTCGTTTTTTCTGGCACTGGTCAAAGTTTGAGACGGAAAAAGTGATTCGACTGAAATGTCAGAGTCCACCCGCCGCCAATTATCAATTTGATTGTGGTTTCGTCCTCGTCTTAGATGCTTCATAATGCATCATCTCCCTCTGGCCGGCCGTCCGCCAAGTTGCTTATGGAGCTTCTCCTTTGCCATGTCAGCCACCTCACAAAAAAAAAAAACACAGGGATCTTTGGACATCCAGACAGCCACCCAGAAATCTGGGTGAATTGCCCCCAATTTTTTCGGGGATAATTGTTTTTTCTGTAAAACCTTATGTTCCATCAATTACTTTAGACACCAGTCAATTTTTGCTGGTAGCTAGTAGAACTGGTTCTCCCGGATTCGCACCACTTGAGAAGATCCCACATCCGCCTGCGTTCCGCCGTGGCCGTCCAGGACAGCAAAGTAGACGCCCAGTTCCTGGCAACCCACTCAGCACAGCCACGACAGGCGCTGCTTGGGGCTATGGCTGATCTCTGCCTCGAGCGGCTCGTCCAAAACGTAGCGATCCTGCAAGGTCTTCTTCAGGCCGGGCCTGTTCAGCACTGGAAGCAGCTGGAATCCAAAACTTGTCATTTTCTTGTGGCGATAGCTACAAAAATAGATGTATGAATAGGATGATGATAACTGGTCTAAACAGGGTATGATTCGTACCAAAGAAAGAAGAACTAGTTTTTGTAGCTGGCGATATCAATTTCGGGTGATGATAAATGGATTAAATGGTGACCCAAAAGAAAACAGGTTGATCCTAAATGGGGTGATAGCTCGTGTAGATGGTCTGTGGTTCATACCTACCCCAGACTTGCTATCAATGAGGTTCGGCCTATCCATAACTGAGAGGTTGCCGACTTGAGTTGCTCCTGATTTGGAAGTAGGTACAGGCCCATGATTGTTGGTGCTAAGTATGCCATGGAGCAATTATTTGCTGAAGATTTTGGGCCCTGGCCGAGGGAATACCGAAACCTACCCCATGACTATGACCCTGCCTGATATATGTATACGTTATCCTACCTGAAACAGCAGGGAAGCAAAAAGGGTACCCCCTACTGGCCCTACTTAACTAGATGATTTTATGATAGTTCATGTGTTTTCCAACCGCTAAAAGGACAACCTGTAGCCTGCCCAATCGGTAAGGAGTGTTCATCCGCTGGGCCAAGCGCACCAGCTTTCACAGTGGACACGAAGCCCCAGAGACTCCGCAGAGACGTGGTAGCTCTTCTTCTTCTCCTTGCGACATCGCTGGTTGCCGGTTGATTTGAAGTGACAAATCGTTGGAGATAAGCAGTGAATGCCACTGAAAAATATGGATGAGAGGATGAAAGGAGCAGAAATTTCAGGATAGGTTCACCAACAGAAGATCGATCTATCGACCTTCCATCCTATTCGAGGGCAACTGCCATACCTGATCATAGTCATTCTGCAGTAAATGGCAGGTCCTCGCACATCCCCCAAGCTTCTTTTACAAATGCTTTGCCTACTCTTGGGATGAGCAATTTCTTTCCGCCACTCCATAGGGGGCATCATGCGTCAGAACCATTTGGGAGAACAAAGTGAGGCATCCTACACACAATTTGTGCAAATCCCACTCATAGTGCGTTGCCTATTTTTTTTGGTGTATTCATAGACGATAGTCCAATCACCAGTCGTACTGGCTGCATGTTTCCCATCGGTCTGATTTGGACCTGAGAACATCTTTGAACATCTGGGTTTGTCCAAAACTGGCGGATGTATACCTCCAAAAAAATTGGCACCCATGGTTAAGTTCCCCTCTGCCTCCAAGGTTTGCGCTCCCGCATGAATGGGCAAGGGCTTGCCATCGGCCCCTAAGGGTGGACAACGCAGTGGATGATACCCACTGGATGCACTGCTCAGGAACTACCAATATTTCCATGTATTTCCCCAATATGGTATGACCTCAATAGGTGGACCTGCTCGAAGTGAAAGTGACGTGACTAGCGGCTAAGGGTCACAAAGAAAGCACCCCAAAGCGAGGGTGTGAAGAACCAAGCGTTACCAAAATACCGCAGCTGACAACCCAGCTCTGAAAAAACATTTCCCTCATTTTTTGCAAAAAAAATGCCTGTTTCTTTCCTCAGCAACAAAATGGGTATCAAACGCCTGCCACTCAACCCTTACATCCAAGTCTGAGACATGGGTTTGTCTCCAACATGGGGCATGCCCAAAAAGTTTGTTGTTTTTCGGGGGAGAATAGTGATAACCAATACAGTCATGCAGCATCTAGGCCACCGAGCCCAGCATGAGCACCTCAAGAGCACACGGCTTGCTGTCCTGCGTGCCTTGCTTGTAGCTCACCTGCCACGTTCACTGAGAGCGATGGCATCTGGAACCGGGGGCCCCAAATGGGAGCACTGCGGATGGGGAAACCCACCCCGCCTTCACACCCTCCTTGAGGTTGATGGGGTTGCTGGGAGTGCTGCCCACGATGAACTTCCGGTGCACAAAGAGGCCTGCAGTGATCAGCCAGATCCAACTTCCATTCTGGTAGCTTGAGTTCCATCGTTTTGGATGGTCATCTGGACATGTGTCTATTTGCAAAATAATACCATTCCAAACATTTGTGGTGTCATGTTCCCCTTTTCAAATGCCCATTTTCAGATCGTTCATACCCCCTTTGCCCGGACATCCTCCCATTTGGGTCTGGTTAAGAATGATTTATTATGGTTTATGCCATCCATTTATGGTGATTTTGGGATGGTTGATGCTTGGGTTTACCACATCAAGGCAAAGATTCTCTTGACCTCCCAACTGGCCAAGTGGATGGTGAAACCTCGAAATCCCCCATCGGATCGTCCGCGCCTTTGCCCATGTCACCGCCCTCCTCCTTCCCCGCAGGCATGATGAAGCCGAAGCCCTCGCCGTGGTGTTTTTTGGGCCAGAAACGACTTATATCAATACTATCAATGGGGGAGTTGTGAATGGGAACCTAATGGGAATTGAATGGGTCAAAACCTCCGCATATGGGGTATGGTCATCTATCCCATGATGGGAATCCTTTAATCCTTCTAGAGGGTATTTCAATCCCTATTAGTGGATTGATGACCATACCCGGATATGGGTAGACGAATCCAACTCTTGACCATGGCACATTTGTGAAGGGAACCTAATCGGAGAATGGAATTGATGTGATATCTGGGGATAGTGTACATCACCTTATCCAACAGTATGATGGGCCACTTGTCCAAACTATGGGCAAATCAACCAACCAGCTTGTGGGCACTTATTGCTATGCTGAAACATTTGGATTTCACCTCCAAATCATGGAAACAAGTTTGTCCAAAAATGTGGGGATGTGGCCCCAATTCATCGTTTTTTGCATGACATGCTGGGTTGGAGCGATAGAAGAACTCGGAGAGGGGGATGAAGTCAACAAACACAGGAAGGGAACCAGCAAACACCTGGACATGGATAGGACTTGACCATCAAACCATGAATGGGGCGATCAGCAACTTTGTGCAAGAATGGTGCTACATCATCAGCACAAAATGGGTGTCAAACAAACGGGCATACACACTTGACCAAGAAAATAGGGAGTTATTATTGCGCCAAACAAGACTGGTTGACACGGCCTACAGAATGGTTTTTCAAGCAACTAAAATGTAAAAATATCAACAGAATATACAATACAATCGAATGCCTTCCAACTGAATGTGTGTGGATTACCGACACAAAATGGTTCCTGAAACCACCTACATATTTGTTTTATCCCATTCCTCTTGGTTTGCTGGTTGCAGCATGTCACCAAACAGACCCCAGGCTCAAGATCCCATCATCTTTTGCCGATTGAATTTTCGTCCCACATTTGTTGGATGTCGATACTATGTTTTTTTGCAGTTTTCATATCCAATGGTTCACAGTTCAACTCCCACTCCCTAAATGAGACATCACCATATTCACTTTGTTACACCATGTTAAGCCACTATATAGATCAAAACAACCATAAACCAGCGACCAGCATGTTTACTACGAATAACCACCACTTTCTACTGGGGGGCTGTGACACCACTGTTGAAATATTGACGGATCGTTTCAGAGGGCCAACTCTTGGCTGCGGCCTTCTCAGAGTCCCACTTGTTGACTCGCCCCTCCATCCGCGCATCCTGCGTAGCATGGGTGTACATAAATAACACACGTATATCATACATACCATGTATACCTATATACATATGCTTATATATATATATACAATAAATACATAAATACGTATAAACATATAAATACACATGTAAATATGTAAATATGTAAATATGTAAATATGTACATATATACATATTTACGTATATATATATATATATTACATATATACTACATTTCTTTATACTACATATATACTACATATATACTACATATATACTACATATATACTACATATATACATATTTGCAAATATACATATGTATATTTGCATATGTACATTCTGTACATATGTACATATTTACATATTTACAAATATACATATATGTATGTACTGTATATATACACATCACATCACATCACATCACATCACATCACATCACATCACATCACATCACATCACATCACATCACATCACATCACATCACATCACATTACATTACATACATACATACATACATACATATTATATATATATATATATTCGTGTATATATATATATATATTATGTATATGTATATGTATATGTATGTATGTATACATATATATATATATACTTACACATGCAAATGGTCGGGGAGAAAAAAAAACGATGAGTCGGGAAATGGTTACCTCCACCAAGGAACTTGGGGTGTCTCTGATTCGTCTATCAGAGAATTGAAAATGATTCAAAACACATAACCCATTGCAGCAAAGACAGACATGATGAAGAGAAATGGGAGGAATACCACCCAATGGTTGTGGTCGATGATTGTGCCCCATCTCCAACCACCAAAAACAAAATAGAATTTCCAGCAACCATGCAGCCCAAAATTACACCATGCAACCAAAACAAAATAGAAATTCCAACCCTAAATTCATCTTTGAACCCCCAATTTTTCTGGGGCATTGAATTCTTACCCGGTCAGGTGGGTCCCCACCCATGGCCGCGCAGCTGGCACCTCCTCCTTCTCTGGCTCTTTGGGAGGAGGCTCTGCAACTGTTGGCGCCGGAAGCGGCCCTGTGGGCGCCTCGGTCTCCTGGCAGATTGGGGGTGAGTGGAGCCCGCGGCTGAGCTGCTGTACAGAGGACCCTGCCTGGGCAGCTTGGCCGTCCACCTCAAACTTCACGAATTCCGTCTTGGAGATGGCTTTCCTCATTTCTTCGGACCTGACAAAACAGCAAAATATGGCTCAAAAATCATGCACCTTTGAGAAGCAACCATTTTTTGGAAAGAGTGAAGCTTCAAAGTTCTTGATCTGTAAACCAAATTGGGAGGGGCCAAATGTCTGCCTTTGGCAAGGGCCCTTTCCAGAAACTGTGCCCCGTGCTGCTTCATCTTCTTGACAAGCGGATCCTCAGTCGAAAACAGTTGGACACTGGAAACTGCCAGAGGTGTAAAAAGGCTGCAAATAGCCAAGATCTTACGGAAGCTTTTTGGCAAGCAAAATCTCATGACAAGCAACTTGTTTGGGCTTTTGCAATCGAATCACCCCTCTTGAAGGCATTGTCATATACAATGTTCCTACAGTTTTCAGGCTCCAAAATAAAGCTAAATGGCATGAGCCTATGTCATTGGACCTAGGCAGCAGTGGACCTAGGCAACTTTAGACATTGCTTAAAACCTTCCACATCGTTTGGAGTCTAAACTATGTGCACATCATGGGTCCACCGGCGGAGACAAAGTTTAGAAACAACTCTGAACCACAAAACTATATGCATGTGTATACCTATATATATACATATACACATACCTATACACTTACTACACTCACGTGTAAACCATGACACGCTTTGCGTGTGCGCATGTTGGTCACTGACAGCCCATGGATGTTCCCATTGACTCCAGGCCCCAGGCATCGTCATCATCTATCCTTCTGAAGAATCTGTGGTCGCTCTCTTTCGGTGTGTAGTACACCTGAGGTGAATGTTTGGGATGCAATCTGTATTCCTTTGGGGTTACCTGGTTCCTCTCCAAGCCAAACATCCCATAAAAATTACACGCAAAGCGTGGGTGAACTTGTCCTCAAGGTTGTTGATGGCAGGGTTCTTGTAAGATTTCAAAGCAACTCTGCGTGGAAAAACAAATAGAAGTGATCCATAATCCTAGGTATTTGGAACCCCCAAATCATCTGTGTTCCACTGGATGCACCCTCCCACCAAGGAAGCCTGTGACTTGAAATGGAAATAGAGCCCCGTCTCTGGGTGGAACTTCCATTTCCCCGTCTTCTTATAGACCTCGTGGCGCGGTGGGACTGGCAGCAACTGGGGTTGGTAGGTTGGTGATGGCTTGTTGCTCTACCCGCCTCCAAAAACCAACTTAAAATTTCAGGCAGGCCCAAGGTTCACACAGAAGGTCTCTGGACTCTCGTCACAACATGCAAGGTGTGACTTCAAAGTCAAAGAACGGGCTTCATCGACGTGAAATGACCATGGCTTCCATGGTTTCCATGGCTTGATCCTTACCATCACCTTTTTCTTCTCCGCTGGCCTTTCTTCGCTGATGCGGGCCACTTTGGGTCCCCATCTCCGACGTGGAAATTTCGACCCCTGCAGCGCTCTCTGCGCCGCCAAGGTGTCATGGGGCAGCAAACAGGTTCAAAACCACACAATCCAAATACCCAGTTTTTATGACATTTATTGCAAACGATTGTTGACCATGTGCTGGGATCCTCATCCAAGTGGAGACCTGATACACAATCAGTTTCCTAACATCCTAAGCACTGCGGGTCAGTTGGGCACGGCACGGATCAGCCCATTGGGGAGGAACAGCACGTCAAACACGATCTTGAACTCAGCATACATCAGCCAGCAGGCTCTACGATTACAAAAATGTTCAGAATTAGCATTGGTTCAACATTTCTTTAAGCATCCCTAGGTCCTCACTCTGCCATGGGTTGAAACTCGGCACAAACTCAATGTGTTTCACACCACACTCACCCCATCTGCCTGTATCTCAAAGCCAAACACTACAAAGACTTGGTAGTCAAACATTCCAAGTTCATCTTTATTTTGGGCTCGGCCCAAGATCGGAAAACAACAACTGGGTCTCTGAAGTCTCTGACCTCAAAATCTCTCAATATCCCTCATGTGCACCCCCTTGGGGTCCCAACCACACTGGCAACTGCCAGGAGCTTCAACAGTTCCAAGATGAAGGCCCCAGGGCCACAGAAGAAATCGATGATGTTCGCCGCCTGGGAGCCCCACGGATGATTTTGGCAGGAGGGGATTGGGAGCAACACATGGGGGTACTGCAATATGGCCATATTCATGGTGAAAAAGAAGATCAACCACAGGATTTTGGGGTGCCCTACTCTCAGACAAGCTCAGTCAAGCCCACATTTCTGGTGACCCAGAAAATGGTTTGGAAGACTTTAGATATGTGGCTTAGTGAGCGGTCCGCAAATGGGTTTTAAAGTTGTGAAAGGTGGTTTCAAGAAACTGTTGGTACATGATTAACACCATGGGATACACGTGGCGCCGATGAGCCAGAATAGAAAGAAATGGTTGGTGACCTGGGCACCCCCAGAAACAACGGGGTCACCCCCAGAGATGGTGGGGGAGATACTCAATTTTTGCGGGGACACAGCTGATCAAAAATTTCAAGCTGATCAAGAATGGCTCCAACAGACTTGGGTTTGTCTGGAAATAGGCTACTCCATTCCATCGATTAATCATCGTTTCCCCTATGCAACGGCCGTAATGGGAAGTATACATCACTTTCAGACACACCCACTTTTTGGTCCGGTGCCAGGTGCAGCACAGGCACCACCACGGTGCGTTGAAGTCCAAAGCCCTGCAGCGATGAGGCCTCGGATCTGTGGAGAGGCTAAGGAAGCCCCATTGGTCCCATTGGTCACAAATTACATCGTAGCTGCGTCGTAGCTCCCCATCCCCACCAGCAAGGTGCTGGAAAACCACCGTGCCCCTGGGAGTTCCTGCCCTAATGGCCAGCACTCCAGGGTTCTTCCTGACCACCTCCTGCGCCTTCTCATCTCCCAGCCCTCTCTTTAGGGCCTGCGAAGCTGCCTCGGAACGCGAAATTGGGCGAAATGCCAAGGGGAACTGCGCGTTTTGGAAATCAAACGATATCTCAGTTGTATCTGTATATCTATGTGTATATACGTAAACTTGTGTGTGTATATAATATATATATATATGTATCTATGTATATATATATATATATGTATATATATATATATGTATGTATATATATATATATATGTATATATATATATATGTATATATATATATGTATGTATATATATGTATATATATATATATATGTATATATATATATACTAATACTATTTCCATCAAAGGGGGGTAACGAATCACCAGTTAACTGGTGTTGTTTTTTCAGCCCATGACATGTGTGGGCTACAGAAGTTACTGGCTACTACCCTTAGGTGAACAGACAGCTGGCTGCTAAAATTATCCAGTTCTGGACGATAATCAACAGGCACTGTGTTGACAAAATCAGCCCCGGATTGACAAATACTCAGGCTGTTTGCGATCCAGTAGCAAATTGTCCTCGTTGGGGGATCCCCCTCGTTAATCAAGCAACCAGGTTCATAAATCCAGGGCTGACATTACACTAGCTATCATGTGGTTTTAAAACTCAATTCGTAGCTCCTTTGCTCCCCAGTTTTTGGGCTGGAATATCGATACCCATAGCCCCAAAGTTTCAAAGAGCTCCCTCCACCAGCATCTCAAGCCGTCCCAAGCACCTGCATCACGCGCTCACCCACACAAAGGATGCCCACATTGCGCCGCAGAGCTGCCAACCCCGCCTCCTAGCTGCAGGCACTTTGACCCTGCGCGCATTTTTTTTCTGGGGATATTGAAAAACAGGGAAAATAGTATGCACACACACACATATATATATATATACATATATATATATATATATATATATATAGTGTGTATGTATGTATATATATATATATATATTATTATCGAAGGAAGTTTAGAAGCTAAACCTTCCGACAATATGGACAGTTGAAAAGCAGAGGTGAGAAAAGTCAGAAGTGAGAAGATCAGAGATGAGAA
>BGPT01000022.1:418839-479942 GCA_003297045.1 Symbiodinium sp. clade C Y103
AGTTAGTTAGTTTGTTAGTCAGTTAGTCAGTTAGTTAGTTTGTTAGTCAGTTAGTCAGTTCGTTAGTTTGTTAGTTAGTTAGTTAGTTAGTTAGTTAGTCAGTTAGTCAGTTAGTCAGTTAGTCAGTTAGTCAGTTAGTCAGTTAGTCAGTTAGTCAGTTAGTCNNNGTTAGTCAGTTAGTCAGTTAGTCAGTTAGTCAGTTAGTCAGTTAGTCAGTTAGTTAGTTAGTCAGTTAGTTAGTTAGTCGGTTAGTCAGTTAGTCAGTTTGTCAGTTAGTCAGTTAGTCAGTGAGTCAGTTAGTTAGTTTGTTAGTTAGTTTGTTAGCTAGTTACTTAGTCAGTCAGTCAGTTCGTCAGTTAGTCAGTTNGATCTGCTCTGCCATCCATGACTCACAACAACGAACCTCTCCTATAGGTTTACCATTTTTGAAACTTCCGCCACCGCCTTGTGCGGTACTACTGGTAGACATATGTATATATATATATACATAGACAGTGTATATACGTATATACATATATACAGTGTATATATATATACAAGTTATGAATTACGGGCCAAATACATGTATATCTCCTATAAACCAACGAACATCAAACGAAACGAACATCAAATTTCGATTTCACCTGAATCACCACGACTCCAAAACCGGATTGCCCATTGATTCCAATGGCAGGGAGGTGATCAGTGTGACCAGCCGGTCCTCACCGCCGGCTGCTTCGGCAAGCGCCCTGGAGCGGAAATCGAACGAGGCATTGGGGAGACTGTCACAGGATTAGTGATATCAATGGACTAGTTTTAGGCAAAAATCACAGGATGTCATTGTCTTTTACCATTCAACGTACGGCTTTCTTCTTGATTTATTTCCTTCAACACATCCATTTGTCGGACTGTTCAGTTTGTCTCGATCCAATGCTGAGGGTAAATTAGGGGAACACATCGTCATTCTGGCATCCATCATCTCTATCAAGATCATCCCAGAGGTAGCCCCTTCAAAGATACAAATTGACAAGGGTTTGGCACCAGTACCAATAGATTTGAACAGCCACTTAGACCAGTACCTGTTCAATTCTACAAGCCCATCTAAGCGTACCCTCTCGTAAACTAACACTTTGCTATGAAAAATGGCCATTTAGTTCGTTGATTACCTATTAAAAACTGGGATTTTCCGTAGCAAACTGTTCGTTTACCAGAGGTTTCCTTCAGCAAAATCCCACCTGAAGCGCCGCCGCACACCCACTTCATCATCGGGCGTGAGGAAGCCCTTGCGCCAGCCCGGCACCTGGTGGTGAATTTGTTGATGCTACTGGTGCACTGAGTGTACTGGTATATAGATGTGTATCATATATCCATCGTATATCATTCATTATCATTGTATGTATATATCATCATATTACTTATTTCATATATATATATATACATTACATGTCATATATGTCATATATACATATCACATATACAATATATACATTTATATGTATATATACATACCACAAAAATATCAGATGTTTAAGTCCCAAAGTGTCAAAGTGGATTCATGGCAGCTTATTGAGCAATAACAAGCAACAAAAATTGTGAGCGTCTGTCAATTTGTTTGGTGATTGGAACCACAGATGGACCGATCCTTCTGTCCTAAACCATCCCATTTTAGGGTACTAACATGGGACCCAGCCCCAAAATAGCCAAGTTGCTTCGTGCGAAGAAAAAATATCAGCACTGGGCCCCAACCCTGAATGTGGGGATTCCACTCAAAACTCCAGAAATATGGAGACTTTGAATCCCAATCATGGTTTCAAAATTCAGAAATATGTGAGATTTTCGGAACCCCAAACCAATCCCAATTGGACCTGCCCGCGCCTTCTCTTCTAAGACTTGAATCGCTTCCACCTCCCAGCGGCCATGGACTACCCAAAATCAACTGGTTCAGGTCTTCGATTCTTGTTCAATGCTTCCAGTTTCAAGATCAGCCTTCGCCTAAACAGAAAAATCCAACAGAAACTGAATGGATTTGTGCCCGTCACACTCCGAAATTGGAACAGAAACTGGTCTCCACATATCACAGCACCTCCAGCGCCGATGCCGGCAGCAAATCAGCAAAAGCAAAGCCGCTGGAGGCCCATGGCATCTCACCAGTTGAGATCGCCCAGTCGTTGGCCAAATAGTCGTAAAAAGCCTGGTGGTGCAGGTTTGCGCCTCAAAAAATCAATTGTGTTTGATGGGATATCCAAGAATCCACCCTTTTCAGGGTGCACTGCGATATGGTGTCTTTGGGGAAAATGGTCCCCAACTGAGGAAATGTCCTCTGTTCTGGGTAGCATACAGATCATCACGACACGTGCCCAAAGACACCACCAATGCTGCAATTGAAGCACCAGCAACAACACGAGGGCAGGGCATTTTTTGGTCTTTACAGATCAAAGTCACAGTCAAACAAAATCTTCCCACAGCAATCGAACATGGAAGCAATCATGACGTAGCATCCAAATGAAATACTTACCCTCTGCTTATTTAACGTAGCGATGAAAAATCACCATTTATAATAGGTAAATCACTCTAAATCATCTATAAATGGGCAAATGATCTTCCAGATTCCAAACCCATTGCGAGTCGATGCACCTGCTTCTGTGCAGCCACTTTGGCCCGCGAAGCCGTGGAAGCACGGCCCACTGGTCCCGCGGCAGGCACGAAGGCCTGCGGGATGACCAATCAATGCTAGTCTTTGGACTGGCTGGGTATAAGTGTACTGTATAAGTGTACTGTACATGAACATGAATAGACACACATATGTATATCATATATATTATGTACATTTATGTCTGCATTTGTTGTCTTATTTGGTAATCTATCTATTCTTATTTGTTTATGAGTAAATTCACAAGTTTCAATAGACAGATAGCCAGATAGATAAATCGACTAGATAGATTAGATAGGCAGACAAACAGGCAGACAGATAGATGGATAAAAATAGAAATAGAGAAAGTAGGGAGGGATGAGGTAGGACAGGGTTGGATGGGATGTGATAGGATAGGATAGGATAGGAAGGGAAGATAGATAGACAAATGGATTGGTGCTTATAGACAAAGACAAATCCGCATATAGATAAAAACAGATCTAGACATAGATACAGGTGTAGAACTAGGGGTGCACATATATTATATTTATGTATACATACATTAATTATCCATATAAATTATACATACACATACGCATATGCATACGCATACACATACACAAATGTATATATATATATATTTCTATATTCTCCAACACATCTAAGCCTTCCCCCCTACGCCCAAATCAAAGCGGTACGGCGAGCTAAGGGTTCAGCCATGCACATGTACACACAGAGAGGGAGACAATCATGAATGTTGTATGCATGTAGACTGTAGATGGACATGTCTGTAATGTATTAAGTAAATATATATAAATGTATTATACATATATATATACTGTATATATATATATACTGTATATATATATATATTGTATATCTGCAGCTAGGAGCATGCAGAGCAGCACCTCAGGCCGCAGCACCGCCAGCGCGCTCAGCGCCAGCCCCCACAGCCCAGCAGCGCGCCGCATGATGGGCCCCCGGTACTCTGCCGAACACAGGGTCCGAAAATGGACAACTTGTCCAAAGGTCCATAGAGTTCTCAACATTTCACAGACTTTCAGTCTGTTTTCATATATTTTCCCAAAATATCATAGATTCGTGCAAAAAAAATGGGAAAGTTACATGAATTGACCGGTGAAACATTCAAAACTCATTTCAGTAGCGGTCGCTTGGGCCATTAGTCGTGGATGAAACAACCATAAATTCTTGCAACAAGCACCTAGGACCTCCAAAGACTGTGGGATACCCTAAACTTCAAGTTTTTATTCTGAGCTTGTCTGCAGCCACTTGGCTTGATGTGCAGCAACAGCGCGCGCGGAGCAGTGCGGAAGCTGATGGCATGTGATCCCGAGATTGGGAACCGACCTACCGGCGGCTGCTTTTTTTGGGTATAGGACCGATTGGGCCACAAGAAAATGGATGGAAATCATCCCTTTCGATTCATATGCATACAAGGATCCATATGGGCCATGTCAACAAAAGCTTGGCTTCAAGACCTCTGAGAAAAAGTATCTGAGGTTTCGGCATACCAGCCACTGCCTCGAAAGCACCCAGTGGACGGGACACACTGCAGGCTTAAGCGATGATCTTACATGACCTACTCGGTGGCTCATAAAGCTCAAATACCATGACTCAATGTTGCAAGCAGCCTCAACTGAAACTGACCCAAGTTTTAGCCTTTCCAACAGTGTTCAAAAAATCTCACCTCAACAAAAATGGATTTCATATGAACAGTCTTGGGATCAAAATTCTTGGATCCTCCCATTCCACATGGCCGACACCCACATGGCCCATGGAACTTTCTGCGCGCCCAGGCCATCCCCTGCAGGCTCATAATCCTCGAACTGCGTGGGCGGCACGCGCTCCGGGGAGCGCGACCTCAGCTTCTTCTCGCAATTTGAGAAACTAAATAGCTTCTGTGCCTATATTGGTGGTGGTGACCAAAAATGACGAAAATAGCTGGTGTATGGTCCCAGGAAAGAAAAATGCATGAGGTTTTGCGCGTAAATCGTCTATATACAACTGATGAACTTTCCGTTGCCAGGTTCGTTCACTGGTGAGGGGTAGTAGACCTTGAGAAAATCAAAATTACAGGAGGGGCAACAATAGTTCAATGTTCATGTCGCACAGGCGCAGCATGGCAATTCCTTTTTGCAGGAAGTACCCTGCCAATAGTTTACATGTAGATGATCTACTAGTAAACAATTGGCAGGAACTCCAATCAATGTTTCATTACCACGTCAGGTTACCTCAGAATTTGTCTTATGATTGCTATCCCCATGCTTTTGTTGGACAAAAGACAAATGTTGGTCAAATTCCATACTCTTCCAAAATTCTCGCATTTATCCAAGCCATCGTTCCATCCAAACCACAGCTGCATTTGAAGCATCCAATTGTATCCCAACTATATCCCATTGATATCCCATCCTATCGCATTCATATCCCATAAATACCCCCCATTTCTCCGTTGCTTCAACTTCTGGGCTTTCCCCGCGCTTGTTGCGGTCTGCGCTTCACGGGCCGCGAGGGGGACCTGGCTGCCCACTGGTTCCCAGCATGGGATATGAATAGGATATTAATGGGGGATAATTCACTGGGATTAATGGGATAGTATCCAATCGGATATTGATGGGATACAGAATGATACATAATCATATACGATCTCGTGTGCAAATAGTGAGTCTTGAGGGAAAGAGTCCCAGGGCCCCAGAATGGCCATGAATTGAACAAGTTTAAGTTGACACACTGTGGGCAACCTGCAATTTCCAGGATTTTGTGTCGAAAATGTAGGGTAAGGGGTCCTGGCATGCTAAATGGCTTTCCACGTCATAACTGGAAACTTGGATGAATTTCTGAAAATGGTGCGAGGCCCTGTCAATATCTGCAAATTCCCATCCTTTTATGTTCTTGAATGCTGTCATGGTTAGGACCTCAAATTGCTCAAATCGTGAATCAACACGAAGTTCACGTTATCACTTATCATGAGTCAATACCATCCACAAAAATAGGACCAAACAAAAACATCTGGTGGTTGAGCCAGCTCCCCCAACTATGAAAGTCAACTGGGATCACTATCCCAATCTTTGTGGAATGAACTTAGTGAAAAACCATCATCGGATACACACCATCATTGCTGGTTATCACCCCATCACATGGGTGTTTCCATGTTGGTAGCATCCCCATTCTTGCAGGATTTTTGGGTATGACTCAAAATGATCCATCCCAAAAGCAGGATGGTTCAATAGCAAAAACGGCTGGTTCTGTGGGTCTGTTGGCACCCCAATTTGGAGCCAACACCATTTAGGCTTGTCAAGACATACTGGTGCCCAAAATTCGCATGGTTTTCATCATGTTCATACTTCAAAAGGTCTGTTTTGGGGGGTACAGTATTCCGCATTTTCAGACGAACCATAAACATCACAGAATCATATTGTTTGTTATACATCCTATGATTTCCCCATAAAGTGGTTGGTTGTAAACCAGAATTTGTGTCGGTTCAACTCAGCCAAAAACCCTCCAAAAAACAGTCACCTCGACAACTCTTCTTCGAAGTCCGAGAGATTCCTGAAGGGAAGCTCTGTCAGCTGGCACCCGTCCATGGAAAATATGGTCCTTGCAAGGACAGTTTCTAGAGGGGTTAACCATCAAAAATAAGGACTTATTGACATGATTCAGCCATCTTGAAATTGTGGTATATCGCCAATATATGACATGATTTCATTGCTAAATACCCTCAATATGGCCCCAAAAATGCATAGATCTAATACAAGACCCGGGTTTGGGGGAATTCAATAGATGGAAGGGATTATATTTAATATAGTGACATGGATATGGGTCAGCATTGGGTTGCCACAAATCCTACAGGCAACCACTGGTTGACGCATGCCAAACCTTTGGACCCTGAACTGCCCAAGCCAGCTTCCCAGTCCCAAAACCGCCACCAAATATGCTCATTGGGTCACCGTGCTTCTGCTCAGATTCCGACCTCCGTATCAGGAAGAGCCGCAATCAAACCACATCTTTGCTGTTTGTGCTGGTGGTTGTCATGTTCCAAGATTTTCCATCAAAAAAAGGGATAAACCGGAAACCGTTCAAAAGTGGGAGGTAAATCCACTCGACTACCATTTGTTTTCTCAATTTGGCTCTTATCTGTATATAAAAAATGTCTGTCAGCAACATGTTGTCCATTGTGTCTATAGCAACCCCCACAAAGATGCAAATTGTTCGAATTCCACTCACCACATTGAGTGATAAATATCACCCCAAACTGGCCTGGGCGGTGAGGGTGTTGGAGCCCGGCGCACAGCCTTCTCCTCAATGCAGTACATATTTGGATAGGCAAACAGCCATGGAATCGATGGCATCATGGGGAAATCTGGGGAAACCCGAAAACGGGTCCAAAACGGTCTATATAAATTCTTCATTCAGGTCCTTTTGATCGAAACAAATAGTCAGTGTCCATTTCATTTTGTGAAAAATTTACTGGAGGCTAACTGGTAACTAAAGCGAAATGGAAACTTAAATGACGTTTCCAGATGTTTATTCAGGTCGGTACCTACATCAATATCCTAATGATTCAGGCACTCCAATTTTGGGCCATACCCTAAATGGGTTGATACCTGCAAATGAAGTTCTAAATAGGTGTTCTTATGGCGTTGCATCTATGCAAAATGATTTGGTGTGCATTGGCTCAAAACGTACCGGCCTGCTTCAATGGGATGATGCGCAAGTTCAAGAAACATTGATGGGAGTATTTTCCACGTATACCGGATACACATATGTGCCTCTACAACGGATTGATGCGATGATCCTAGGGAAATCTTATAGAAGGAATTCCATATTTTTGTCACTCTTACCATCTAATCAGCTCACAAATCTAAGATCAGTCATTTGAGGCATGACAGTGAAATGGAAGTTAAATCACCTATCATCACTGTATCCACCGCTTTTGGCATCCAGTTCAACAAGAGGAAATACGTCAAGCAAAGTCATCAAGCCTATGCAGTCAACCGCCGATTTCACACCGATCCATCTGAGATGAGTCTGCAATACCAAGCTGCACAGCAAGTTCGGAGTTCGGCCAAACATCATGGAAAACTCTCTCATTAAAAAAAACACTGCGGCAACATTCCCATGCTGCAACTCCCATGCAGGGATGGTTAGTCAGGTTAGTCATGAATCATGAATCAACACCCGAAGTAAAAAGGAACCATTTTTGGGAGGTTGCCACCGCACTGCGAGGGCACTGTCTTGCGACTGGCAGGCAATCTGGAGCTACTTGTCTCCGTCTCCTGAAACTTTCAAAGATCCGAACAAGCCACTGTTTGTAGGTCGGGTCCCTATCTCCCATCCTGAATCCTTCGTGGAGGTTGCCGACGTTCTGCCAAGAACCCCGTGGTGGCTTGGCGTCGTGTTCCAAGAGGAAAAAAACTGTCTGCCAGGCTGCCCAGGCCGTACATTGTACATGACAAGACCAGAGAAACAAGTTTTCTTGACTCTCTTTGCTGCAAAGGTGTGCCAGCAAACTCAATTTGGGTATGGGTCATGAGGCCATCAAGTTTGAAGTGATGAGAACCTTTGGCCCAACCATGGGGTGTTAAAACTTCGTCCTGCATCTTTGGACCCATCCACAGTTGAGTTCTGCCGGTTGTTGTCGTGACCACCGGATCAGCTCAAACTAGGCGACTTGCAGGGCCGCGTGGATCATGTGTGGGAACTGCTGTATTACGCACTCCCCAAGTGTCCAGCGGACCATGCTCGGGTGGGCAGTCCTACCATAGGCCAAGTGCTAGTTGGAACTTATGCTGGAATCTGCAACCCAGAAAACACGTCCACAAAGTTCAAATCCACACTTCGAAGATTTTATACGAAGCATTTGGCCTCAACCGATGTTGAAAAATCTCCCCTGAGTTGATCGGGCCTTGCGGTCCCGGAAAATGGGGAGAAAGTCGTGTGGTCCGGACGTTGATCTCTCGCTTTCCAGCAACCTACCATGCCATAGCTGCTTTGGGGTGGTTCCTGTCTGCGTTCCCATATGAGTCATATGAGTGTCTGTAATTATGCTTGAAACTGGGGAATGCCCCCAAATTGGACATGTTCAAGAGGAAATCATGACAAGCCGCGGGATTGTGAGATGCCAAATTTTGAGACACCCCAAAGAATCCACTATTGACTCGCTATCAACCAGGAATGAACTGGGCCACAAGGTACTAGCACTCGGCAAAAACCCGTATGGAGACCCACTACAAATGAAGATCGTTTGAAGAATTCTGACATGGCTGTGGGTCTGTTCACCTGACAACAATGTACCTTGGTTTCCCATCCCTAAAAAATGAACAGAATTGTTGATCTTGAAAAGGATCCGATTCGTCTGTGTTTCTCTGCAAGTGGAGATTATTTTGCCCTGTACATCCAGGAGGAGTCAAAGTTGTGTCATTACAAAAAAAATGATACTTCGCACCAAAATGACCGGTTCAGAGTATCCAGGACCAATATTTACACATCGTCTTGTTATGTCCATGTTGGATACTTCTCCCATCACAAAATCAAAAAAAGACGCAATTCTTCGAGATATCAACTTATCAACTGGGACCTGACGCCAGGCTCGTAGTAAGATCCTTCGATCTCTGCGCCTAGCTGATATATCAGGCGCTTGTTTGCCTCGCAATCTGGGTTCAACTTTGATCACCATGTCTATCGGATTAGATTGACAAACTGGTGGGGAATGGGATCAAGAGATTCCATAGTGAACCATGCAAATATTTTTTGGTTTTGGAGGATACCCTCTAGACAAAACAAACAAAAAGGATAACTGATAAACATCTCCGGAGCACCGTGCTGATATTGAGCTAATCTCATAGCTTTTTGTTAGCGCTCTGCAACCAAAAAAATGCAGGACGCAGGATTTAAGAGCCACTTGAGAGTTGGTCCAGAATGGTACCCCGTGTCTGAGCCCCTAGTGAACCGCTAACACTCTTTCTATGGCTGCTATATAAGACTCGTCGAATGAGAAGCAGACTCTCATGACCTCAGACGCAATCCTCGACCCAAAATCGAAGCAAGTCTAAAGCAAAAGCGCCCCCAGGAGGCATGACTTTCGTCAAGCTCCCTTTGGGACTGGGTCAAACATGTCATATTTTGAATGCTTTTCCAAAGAATGTCTTGGTTATAGTAATTGGTTCAGACTAAAAAAGAATGCATAAAAAATGTCTCGTTGATCTCAAATTTTGACCCCAACCCCAAGACAAAGTCCTCACAGGGCGCTAAAATCCTCATCAATCGCTTGTAAAACGAAGCGCTGGGAGTTTGGACTCCTGGCAAGGACTTTGGACCAGGCTTCATGTGGGAAAGGAGCGTCCAAAAGAGGTTGTCAATGGATGGATTCAAAGGAAAATCTACGGGAAAGCATGGCCTTACCCTCAAATATGGTCTCCGTCATTTTTCCCCTTCATCCAAGTCTGGCAATTCTGGCAAGCTGGTGGTTTCGTTTGCCCAACAAGATAAGTCGGTCAGGATCATCATCCAAAACAGGATCTAAAATATGTGAAAGGCCCTTTTTTAATGGTTGAAGATGGTGGAAAATGGTTGAAGACTGTAAGCAAACCATAAACCAACAAGTTTCATGCCAAAGTCACAGTGATGGTCCCAGGACTCCATCATTACCCCGGCCTTGCCATTCAGCCGCCCTCGCGGATGTTTGGTTGGAGCCAATCCACAGCCATAGCCACCAGTCTTTGGCTCCTCCAAACAGGACAGTCACAGGACACAGGTCGACTGGGTAGCAAGAACAATGGCATGGTCTGCTCTCAAGAGTCCTCCCGAAAAGGTCGAAAGGTTCTTGCTGGATTGTTAACGAATGAGTCCTTACTTCATAATTTCGATTTGTCCAACTTGTCCATCCGTTGAAAGTTTCATGTGTTAAGTTGCTTGAAGTATGGAACATTCCAGTAACAGTCACAAGTGCTACATCTTTTTTGGGACTCACATCCACCATTTGTACATGTCTCAAAATTTAAAATATGGAACCCCAAAACCCACGATTGATCATCAGATTGGGCACTAAAATTGGGCGGGCATCAGTGAATTGTCTATGTTTTGCGCTTCAGTTTCCCTGTTGACCCCTGATACTGCTTCAATCCACCTTTCTTTTGAGACAAACACACATCATATTGTTGCTTATATTGTATCCCAAAATATATACTACATATACATATACACACATTTATCCCAGAATAGGTCAGCAATATTCCCATGAAAGAGCTGGTTCTATCTCCCCCTGTTGCTTAAATCCCAACTTTACCTTGCTCCAGTTGCGCCACCCTCGTCGCGCCTCTATCTCATTGAGCTGCGGAAGCTGTGGAATTTCGGAAGCTTCAAGCACCGGCTCATGGCCTCCCGAAATCCCCCAAGATCCTCAAACTGATCTTCATGAAGATGTCGTGGAGATCAAAACGTAGAGATACACAACATACTATAGATAATCTATGCATATATATATATACATATGGCTTCAGGGGTGTTTGGGGCGTTCTACATTTATATATTATATATATATATACATATACATATACATAGATAATCTATACATGATATAGATCACTCAAACTATACTGCTAATTATAATCAATAGCAAGATATTTGTAATATGTTGTACAGATCTACTATGTATCATGTATGTGGACAATTGTGTACATGTACATGGTCCAGTGTCTGCAGGGCGCGGTACAATCATCAGTCGACAGGGGTTTTTGAAAACTGCTGACGTATGTATAGTCATGAATAAATATGATAAGGCGTTATATATATATATATGATTCTGTGTGAACATGTCTGAGTATGTATCTCATTAGCGTTCGACCCGATGAAAAAGGGTCCAAATTGGGGCCCAAGCTGGTATGAATTCGTGGGCATCATGCACCCCCGACAACAAATCCAGCCACCCTGACTGACTGGGGTGTCCCCTCCACATGGCCTGACTGACCATTATGACGCAGACTCTGTATATGATATTGATTCACCAGCGTAGCTTTGAAAAAGTCCTGGTAAAAATGAACCCATCCGATGCCAAGTACCCCCACCTAGCATCTCCAACTCACAAAGAGAAAGGGTTGTGCTCTTTCGAAAGTGTCCTTGCCAGGCAATGCTCGCACTTTTGGTGGGTGGGCTTCACGGTGACTCCGAAGGAATCGGGGCATAGGAAAACGTGCCCCAGCACACCCAGGCATCCTTTTGGACCTATGAACCATGACTGAACAGAAATGTCTGTCCAATCATCTGGCGATTGAGCTAAATTCCTAAGTTTCCCATCTCTAACCCTGTGCAGCTAGATTCTTCCAGCACCTGTGCACGGCTTAGAACACACTTCAAGACCTGAAGAATGTGAAAGTCATTTCGACGGATCCGTCCAATGATCCACATTTGCATACAGAAAATACCACACAAAGGTACCTAAAGAGGTCAAATATCAATCCATGCCCTCCTTCTCATAACCCAACAACAATCTGGCGAGAAACCTCATGGGTTTGTCCAAATGTAAATACAAATTGTTGATTTATGTATTCATTTATTTGATTTACTCATTTATCTATTTATTTATAACATATGTACATATGTATACATCATATATATATATATGTAAATAGTTTATTTAACTTTTGATATATCCAATCCAGTGTTTTTCTCATGATTTTCCGCATCAACATAGCCAATCCGGTGTATTTCTGGGCATCTCTGCCTCGGCCTGTGGGCAATCCATCTGGCTTCGAAGGCCTCGCGAGCCGCAAGCAGGTGAGTACTACCGCGGATGCCCACGGATCCCTTCAAAAAAATTGCTTAGAAGCTCAAAATCTGTGTTTGAACCTGCAAAAACATGCAAAAACAGCGAGTTTTGAAGCTCAAAATCTGGGCTGCAAAAAGTGCCAAGAATCCTGGTTTTGAAGCTCAAAGTCTGCTTGAATCTACCAGAAGTGCCAGAAGTGTAGGGGATTTGTGATGTTTGCCCTTGTGCTGAGAATGAACCTGGGGACCGTCAGCTACCTGAGAGGCACCCAATCACAACCCAAACTTCCAGCCTCATTGCACCTTGCCAGAGAATTGGAAGCCAAGCAATTGAGGGTTGATCTGCTTCTACTAATTTCGAGATGCACTCTAACTCAACCATCTACCTGGACATCAGCATCTTATGTATGTGAGTGTATCATCAAAGTACACAAGACATCACAAGAGGCTGTTTGAAATTCAATCATTTTGAACTGATTTGTAAGACCCCAGTGCCTATTCAATCGGAAAGTTGTCCCCTGACCAGGAGGCCGTGTAAGCTTGGCACTCTCCGAGTTCTCAATTATATTAGAGCTGCTGTAGTCTCGGTGGTTGTATGTTGAGGATCTCCTTCAAACAGGCAGAATGACAGGCAAACAGCACAAGTTTGGTAACCACTAAATTTCAATTAGAAAAAGGTTGGTTTTAGCTTCACTTCTGCAACCGTTCCTGCTCTGGGAAATTTGTCGAATCATATGCTCACATCAACTCAAATCAAAAAAATATGACAATACAAAAGTGACTTTAAAAATGTCAAAAAATATTCAACTTCAATCAAGGTGGCTCTATAAATTCACCACAAGCATGAAAAAAAATGAACCCTCTTTGAGGGGCAGCCAACAGTTGCCCACAGGGTAACCCGGGTCCTGATCGTTTTCAGCCTCACAAGCGGCCTCTGAAAGGGATTCTCGGAGCCTGTCGAAGTGGACGCCTGCAGACATGGCCATCAAAAAGGAGAACCGGAAAACTTGGATCCTTTCCAGCCAAAACCAGATTCTTCCCACCATTGACGAGCTGGTCCTCGTAGACAATGTTCCAATAGGTATTATGACTCATCTCCCTTTATGGAAATGCTGCAAAATTTATGTGTTCCCTCAGAAATTGTCCTTGCAACCAAATTGTGGAGTGGGATGTTTGCATACATTGAAGATTCTTTGTTGACTGACTTGTACTCAAAGGTATGACTCAGCTGATGATTGCTGGGTTTTCTGGTCTTAACTGAGCCATAAATCCTGGGGGTATAATCGCTGACATAACCGACTCTAACTGGGATGTAGACCACAATGGTAACCAACTCAGGGTTTCAAACGGTGCCCGAAACAAGACCAATAATCAGCAATTTGTGGTGTTTCACTGGATCATTTCTTTGACCTTGATTTCCAGTGCATGGATGTAAGCAATTGGATCCCTGCAACGGCACTTTCATTGGCACTGAATCGGTTACGATGGAGATGATGAAGTTTCACAAGTAATTCTCTGGTTAGTGGACATGGTGTCCTTTGCAGGAGAAGGACCAAAAAAAGAGAGATGCAGCTATGGGATCAATCAACATTCAACGTGCATGGATCAAAATTGGGTAGCTGGTCTGGCACGCTAAGATTGGGTGGTAATATCAAAAATTGCCTGACGCTAAAGGGCTCATGGACTTACCCCCGGAGCAAAATGCCATGTTGCTAACACCAGAGACCATCCCAGCCGTATCTGGTATACCCCAGTAGCCAGCTACTAGTCATCAAGTAGATAGTAGTTAGCTAGTTCTACTAGTCATCGATTTGCTTTGACAGGGTACTGGTTGGTGGTTTCAATGTGTAGACTTCGATCCTGTCTTTGTCTCAACTGCCTGATTTTAGCAAAGTTCTAAACAGGCCATCTTCAAGACCAAGGTGGCGTGCGCATCAAAGTGGGACAAAGTGGTGGTTTCAACTTCACTTTTCCCAGACAGTATGCAAAATAAATCATATCTGAAACGACGAACCAAGAAATCAACAGCTTCAATCACTTGCATCCCCATTCTATGGTGGCCAAATGTTGTTGCTTACATACCCCATTGGCCAATGGACCAAGCAGTCACCTCACTATAGTTGGTTGTAATTGCATCGCTTAAACTTTGGTTGCAACTCCATCTTCGAATGGTTGGTGCAAAATGATGGTCAACTCCATGAATTTTGGTTGGTTTATGATGTCCAATGTTGATCTTTGAAACCACCAGGGAACTTGTGCAGTCTTCCCTCCAGTTCCTTCCCGCCTCAGACATTGCATCCAGCTGCCTGCCACGAGAGACAGATGAGGACGGAAGCAACACTGCCGTGATGCCGTGATGCCGTGATGTCAGCAATAAAATTGGGATGCTGAACCAACAGCTAAACTGGGGATAATCAATAAGAACTATATTTTTTCGTTCAACTAACCTGTGATGTTCAGATTCCTTTGGTTCTGAAACGGAGAAGTTCCTTACCAAAATATGATGATCTTTCGCGATATAGACTTTGAGGTAGGATTGATTCGACTGGTTGGTTCAGCTGGGGTTTTGAATCATTCTCCTGGGCACGAATCCCCAGACTGTGACAGGCTGGTGCATGGTTCGTGTTGTTCCAGCGCGGAACAATGTGCAAGTGAGATATGAAGAGGCTCTGAATAGGTCTGAACGTTTGAATAGAAGAGCAAAGGAAAAGACACTGTTTTTCTATGTGGCGATTGAGAGACCTTGCAGCTGCCCAAATATAGGAAATTGTGTCACTAGTTGCACATGTCTGACATCATGTCCAAGAAGCTCTACTTCCAAGGATAATGTTGGAAAGCAGGGCTGAACAAAAAAATTGTCTGGATTCTGGATGGAAAGACAAGATGATCATGTCATCTAGGTCATAAACAAAGTCTCCACCATCAACCACCATGATTGGGCAGCTTCGGCCACTGCCCATCTTGAAAAATGCCGTGAGCACTTGCACTCCCACCTGCTGCGTCCCTTGCTGCTCGTCTTGCTGTCGCCCCTGTCGCAGCCCAGATGGTTTCAGTGTCAGCCAGTACTGATTCTGGTGTGGGTCAGATTTACGGCCTCCAAACCGTAGGTCATTTTTTGCAGTGTAATATCATCATCTAATATCGTCAGGCATCCATTTTGGGGTACCTCAATTATCCAAACCCATTGGAGAGTCGCCTTAGGGATGGATTGGAGACCCCCACCGCTTCGCTCCACCCAAAAATAAGCGGATGACAAACGGATCACACACTCCAAAACGATACATGCCAAGGATAAGCCATTCTGGAGATATACACATACATTAATACATACGTGTACATGTATGTTCCTATACACCTTGAATTGAGGAGCAAAATAATCCATGGACAGCATCTCCGAGTTTCAGGTCCACAAACCCCCACTTGAGTTCGGGACCGCCCTTCTGGGGACCGCGAAGGACATGGAGAACCTGATTGCTTCACCATAAGTCAGATTGCCTCAGGGTTCCTAGGTTGTGGGTCAAAACACTGACACCCTTGGTACCCTAGTGATTCCAAAATGAAAATGAACATTCATCCCCCTGAAATATGAGATAATTCAGCATAATAGGTTTTGGTCCATGATATGTCCTCTTCACAGGTCACAATTCATTGCACTTTCTGCAAAACCCACCGTTGTACAATGCTGGCCCCAGGGCTTCCCCACCAATCTCAAGAGAGTCAACCAAGGACTCCGTGGATGTGGTCCTGCGAGTTCGTGGTTGTGGAGTAGTACCAGTTGCTATTCCATGTCTTGGAGCAATAGGAGCTATTGATCATTTACCCTGTGGTCATTTATAGATGATCTACAGTGATTTTGTCTATTAAAAATGGTGATTTCCATAGCTATGTTAAATGACCAGAGGGTAAATTGGATTCATGTAATGAATATTCATGGTGATGAAAAAGTGTCAATTCCAGAAATTAAGGAGTTACCCTTTGCTAATCTAAGCTGGCCGGAAAACCTCCCATTTCCAATGCGTGTCGTATTAAACACATCCCCTTTTCTGATGAGGGGGCTCCGTAATGACAATAATCAACTATCTCCAAGTTGTGGCTCATTATTGTGTCCACTCCCACTTGGAATGACGGTATAATCCATACGTTGTACAAATTGTAGTGAAATTGATGTGAAAATAATTTCTACATCTGTAAATCATCTTATTATTGAAGTCTATAGTAGTGTTTTTTTTACAGTATCTACAAGCATCTATATATAATTACATATATCAATTATCCGAAATCATCAATGATTGTAATTGTAAAGGCACAAACGGCATTGCCAGCGACCTCAGCATCTTCTGACCAAACTCGGAGTCAGGCTCCTCACCAGGCCAGGGGGTGCGCAAAAAGTGGAGACTTCATCCCAAAATAAAGGGCCAAAACTGGGAAAATGATGGCAAAACCATCTTCAAACTAACTGAATGTGCTTCATGATTGTTGTATATCATGAATTTCATACTTCATCAACCAATCATCCGTTGTAATCACCCATTCCGATGATCCATTCAAATCATCCATTCAAGTCACCCGTTCAAACTATCCAAACAAACAAAAAATCTTAATATTGATAGATTCAAGAGCATCGGTTCAAATTATCCGACCAAATCATTCCAATAAATCACCCATTCCCATCCTCCAGCCAAACCACCCATTCTAATCATCCACAAGTGAAAATGAAAGCCCCGGAAATTAGCCCACATCTAACCCACAAGAGCCAAAAAATACCACCTCTCCGTTTACTGTACGTCTCAGTTGAAGCTCTCATCCCTCTCACCTGAGCCGATCAGGCAGAATTCCCTTGTTTTCCTTCATGGAGATAATTCAATCATCATTTAAGATTCCCAAAAGGGGCAGACGTTTATCATACCGACCCATTCTCCAACTCCAGGGCCGGAGTCCTCATCTTCCAGAGTGAAGATACGAGATCCACCACTCTTCAACCTCTGCAGCTGTGGAGCTCAAACCTCTATAACCTGTATCATCGATTAACTTGTCAGTGATTTTGATATATTTTGACCATGAAGATGTAGACCTTGAGTATTTAATCATTTGAATTCCTGCATCATTTATCAAAAATCAGAAAAGTATCGTTTTTATCATCAACTAACCACTCAGAAAGGACATCCACAACAGCTGGTGACCCAACCCGCCTCTGCATAGCTCACGCCTCTAGACCTGCCGGATTTTTTGAGCTGGGTTTATCGTGGAGATGGGCCTGTCAAGGAGGGGTATCTGTGACTGGGGGCTCGCCTTCCTTTCTATGGGGGTAATTTGAGCTCACTTCAATACCCTCCATGGAAATCTTAGAGGAATCCTTTCTCTTTTTCATGTCATTTCCTTGATTTTTTGTTATGCAAATCTTCATCATCTGAATCATCTGAATGAAGATTTAAAAGACTGAAATGGAAGATAGTGAAAACTATCATGACCTGCATAATGCTCACTTCTCCTGCATTTGTCCTTGCTGGCAAGAGGTGGAGCAGAACAATATGAAAACTGTTCCCGGCAACAACGGTCAACCCTTCCCTGCCTCCTCAAGTCAAAGGGTGGCCGAGCTCGCTAAGAAGCAAGGATCGTAATCGTAACCAAAATTCAAATGTGTTTGAACATTCTCCCAGAGCCAGAGTGCCACGGTGCCACAGTCATGCATGGAGACACCCAGAACAGGAAACAATGTGTGCACTGGAATCCTCTGCCAAGATTGCCTACAAAAGGGTTTTTGGTTGACTTCCACGTGCTGAACTGTACATTTCACAAATGCGTCAGGCATCGCCAATCAAAACATCAAAAGCCTTAAAAGAATATTGACGTCTGTTGTGCTGGCAGGATACCTGCAAAACAATAGAATCGCAAACATCATCACCAACAAATAGATGCTATGTTTGAGGGATGATAATCCATCCAGTGTTTACCGGATAGGCTGAACCCACGGCTGAACTCTGTTAGCTCCTTCACCTTCTCCTTCTTCTCCTGCTTCCTGCTCGTGCACCACAAATTCACCAGCACAGACAGGGAAAACAACTCACCGAACTCCCATATGTCTTTCATCAAAATTTACAACAGGTTCAAATCTACAAAAAAGGAGAATCATCCTCAGGGACTAATATCACCCTCTTTCATTCTCCATATCCTCCCTGAAGATTGGATCATTTTCCCCGCCTCTTGGGAGCAGAGTCGGACCTGACGACGCAAAATGCAGGAAGGGAACAACTTTCCAATAGAGGAATTCCCTGAGGATTTTCAGCCAATTAAACAAAGGGTTAGGGGATCAACACTTAGCAGGTAGAGAAACTGGAGGGGAAGCCGACCTGAGAAACATTGTACAGTGCACTTGGGTTCCTTCACTCTTTGGACCAGTTGTCACAATCTTCTCCAAACAAAATGCCTCACTCCGCATGTACTTTAGGATCTTTACATCAAAGTGGAATTGCAACTGGCAGGTTGATCTATCTATGGCTCTTTCCACCCGGGGGGCCGGCCCTCGCATATGCAGTTGTGAAAAAAACCCGAAATGTCGACACAACACGGTGGAAGCGACTAAAATAGACAAAAAAAATGTTTTGACTCGACCGCTGCTGCTCACCACTCCAAAACAACCTAAACGCTGCATTGTCTTGCCTAATTTATGCATACTGCATACATACTCATACATACTATCAATACAAGTCATACAAATTCGTTTCATCCAATAGATCCCTCAGCGCTGATTCCAGTCCCCACTTCGGCCTGGAACGAGAGCCATTCCGCCGTCTCCGCCTTGGCCAATTCGTGGGTTTCCATGGCTGTCAAAAAAAAAAACGAACAAAAAAAAATATTCTATATCAAAATCCAGAAGGGTTCTCTTCCAAAGCAATTTCCGATTGAATTTCAAACATATCACCCAGCTGCACCCATCTCCAGCTGTATTGTTTTTCGGAGAAAATATCATGTTTTTCCCTGCGGCTGAGTTCATCACGAGCGCGAACGGCTCTTCCTGCTCGCGAAGTTCGCACGGCTCTTTAGCACCGCGGAGCTGGGAAATTCGGTGAATGGACAATTAGCATTAGTGTGGGTAAAACAATAATAAACCACCCATTTGGGAATGGTATATACTACCTATCTATGGTGATTTAGGGGATGGTTTATTATTGTTTTACCCACATTACATGATCATCTTTGAAACCCAGTTTGGTCGGGTTCTGGTAAAAAATGCGTGTGCCTTGCACCAGCGAAGTGAAATCAACCATCCGAAGCAATAGAAACGATTTCTCACCAAAAAAAGTACTTCCAAACATGGGGGATGCCTCAGCCGAGGTCTCCTACAGTACCAAACGAAAATGAAGAGTTTTTGGTTTATTTTCTAAAAGGACCCAAGTACAATTTCCCTTGACCAATCCAACTAAGGACCAAGGATCAAAAACAATCCCAAAGCAAACCGCCCAAACCCCCACCACTTGGCACCTCTTATCTCTGCCTCGCGATTTGCTCCCTTAGCGCGCCAAAATTCGATTAATTTCAGTCGTGAAAACCTGCAAGAATTGCAACCCGCCTGGATCGTAGCGGTGAACCATGTGTAACCTATGGTGTGCGAATCTAGGATGCAACAATCACTAGAACTGGTGGGAATATGGATGTTCCAGCGCTTAGAAGGGAAAATGTGGATCAAAATGGTGCTCGCCAGGCAGCGAATCTTAGACTCGTAGTCGTGGGATACTTCAGCATTTCTGCAAACTTTCTGCCCTGCCTGCTGAATTCACATGAAGCACTATTGTACATCTCAACTAGTTCTATCATATGATACATTTATATACATATGTATATACATACATATAATAGACAATAGAGAGAGAGAGAGAGATGTACATACGAGTATGTACGTATGTATGCATGCATGCATGCATGCATGAATGTATGTAGGTAGGTAGGTAGGTAGGTATGTATGTACATCTGTATGTATAATATATAGATATACTGTATATATTTCGATACACATATATGTTCTATTTGTAAATAGGTCCAAGAAAAGACCTGAGCTGCCCAGGCTGCGCCGTGCTTTGTCACGAGACCTCAAGGATCAGTGGTAAACGTCCAAATTTGGAAATGAAAAAAATGAATTGTGTTGATTAAGTAAGGAATTCACAAAGTAAAAAATGATCAACGAGAGATTGTCTTACTTTATTAACTAAAACAGGGAGAAGACCTATACACATGATTATACATGTTGTTTCTTTGGCGGGCTGAAGCATCACCTGAAATGGTAATGAAATAGTTGCAAACAAAAATGACTCTTGATTAAAGCGATACAAGGAACCCCATGAATCATGACTGGTTTGTGGCCAAGAGCCACAGCATGCAATGGACATGTCGTATGCAGAATCAATTGAGACACTGAAGTGCCGCATTTCACCCAAACTGGATGTGTCCAGTCAGTATCACTGCAAGAGCACCAATAAATTTGAGCCTTCCACTCATGAAAAAATCATAACTATTGAGATCACCAAACAGGATAGGTAAAGTGAACCTGGAGATTTCAAGAAAATTCCTTCGTTATAAGAGGAAATTGGGGAACCTCCAGATTCGTGCACCATGAATGACTCGCAGGAACAAGAATTACAGCAACCCGGAAACAAATTCCACGATCCTAGATGGTTTCAGTATGTTTAAGTAATTAGATTTTTTTTTCTAATGTTTCTGCTCTAGTATCAAATGCCTCCAAATATTGGGGGCCACGAAACTTGAGTTTCGGGTGGCATTTAATATAGTGGAAACAAATCCCATACTTTTCAAAGGATCACCGATCATTGGATCACCGGGATCAGTGACATTTAGGAATCTCAGTATCCCACGAGCTGGAGCGAGGCATTGTCCACCTGCAGTTGTGTATCAATCCATTCATGCAGCATCCTCTAGTTTTTTATTGAACATTCCAAATGAAGTGGATATGTATATATATATATGTATATATATATATATGTATATATATATGTATATATATATATATATATGTATATATATATATATATGTATATGCATGCAGCCGGAAATTGGTAAACTATAATAGTTATACCAAAAGTCAGTCCATCTGTGGTTCCCAGTCTCAAATTTTGAACAATCTCCCAATGTCAATCAAAATTGGTTTTTCATTGCTCTGGGCTCGATAGCAGGTTCCGTAAATGCTAAGACGTGTCCAAACACCCCCCAGTGCAGTGGCCTTCAGTCTGCTTCTGCCCATGGGGCGCACGCCTTATTTGACATCACACTCTCAATAATGACCAATCAATTGGGGGTGGAATCGCAGTCAAACAAGTTCCAAAAAAAAACAAAATCTAGCAGCAAGCAAACTATGGAACAAGAATGGATTCTTGTCATATCAGTGTTTGAAATAAAGTCGTTGTGACAGTCGCAAAAAAAAAAAACAACCTAACCGTCACAACAAGACAGTAGTATGTCACCGGGCGCCACACAGCGCCCTTGGCCCTTGAGGCCGCCAGCTGATGTCTAATGGATCTAAAGAACCAAAAGCCAAAACAACCACATGCATCAAACATTCATGCCAAGTCCGATTACGTTTGCGCTCGTTTGCGCTGGAAACATCAATTTCACACAAAATTCAAGGCTTGCATCAGTTTGAGGTTTTGAACCTGTTGCATCCTACATTACAAAGTGTAACAGAAGCAAAGTCTGACAAAATCTACACATTGTGCATCACAAATGTTTTACATGAAGTGGATAAGTCCGGGCCAAACAAAATTTGGTTCCTTTCAATGTTTGGAAAAAGTTGTGTAGGACCAAAACGATGCATGGGATATGCGCTGGTTATTGTCCTTGAAACCCACACAGTTTGGCAACAATAAAAAAATGTTGAAACCGTTCCATGTCTGCAGACTGGTTGTGCGTGGGTGTTGATGAAATAAAAACATGACTTCATAGGTGTGCCATGAGGAGCGAATTTGTACAAATTTAGGATCACTCACAAAGATTCCAAAAGTAACTGTTCCATGCTGTTCACATATATTTTTCTAATAGGCCGGCTTTGAACCCATTCTTGTTAGAGAATTTCAAATGTCATGGCTCCCAAAAAATCCAATAGTATTCCCATGAAAACCTTTTACTTTGAATAAAAATTCCTCAAATTTCCTGGTAAATACTTGGAAAATCCTTCAAAATTCCTCAGATGTCCCTGTTAACATCCTTAACTTCTCACAACAAATCCCAAGTTCAACCGCTGCTGGCTCAATTGTTTTCTCCTTATTGTCTCTTGTCTCCGACAAATCCTGGCACCACAAGCCTTGCCACTGCCCCTACTCGATCAAAACACCATACATATTCTTTCAAAAACCATAAATAATCTTTAACAGCACCATGAAAATCCAAAAAACATACAATTTTGGTGGCCAACCAGAAACAAACACCATAAAAACCTACAAAGAAAACAAGAAAAAATCTGCAAAAAACCAGACAAAATCCTACTTTTTTGGGCCAGCCAAGAACAACCCCCCTTCTTGCAAGAATCCTGTAACAATCCTGCACAAATCCTGCAAAAATCCTACGTACTTTTAGGCCAGCCAGGAACAACTCCCGTAAAAATCCTGTAAGAATCCTGCACAAATCCTGCGCAAATCCTGTAAAAACCTTTTAAATTTTGTAAAAATCCTGTAAATGTGGAAATGTTGCTAGGGCAAAAAATTGCATGTCCCATTCAAAAATAACCATGTAAACAAAATTCGGCACAATTTCCTGCAGCATTACTTTCAAAAACATAATCTGGGGGGTGAAGAACATTTCCCTGGCACACCCTTGTTTTTGGATGTTGGTTTTTGACCCAAAACCCACAGTCAACAGGTTTTGTCAAGACCAGTGAGTGGTTTCAGAACATCAGAAGGGCACCATGACCTTTAAAACTCCAGAGGAAACCTGAATTACCCCAAAACAAAGTATCCCAAAGAAATTCCTTGGGGTTGCATTGGGATTGATATGGATTTTTCAAGGTTTCCTCAGGAGTGGAATGACAACAAGAACGCCCCTAAGAAGATGCTAAGGGTGCAAACGGAATTGATGCAACTGCAGTTGATTGAATCATTTTAGCTAAACGCATTGAAAAAAAACATTTTTTTTGAAACAATTGGTGTTCACACACATAGGCGCAACGGATTGCCTGGAAACAGTACTCTCGTATGAAACACCAATGGATTTCAACCCCGGCATCCTTACCTTTGTGAGCAACATGCAAATGCCATTTGCACGCCAAGGTTTGTGTTCCCAATTTGGGTGCGACGATTCCGTTTCTATGCTCCCGGTGGGTTCAAAAAATCGGGTTGCAATCTTGCAGTGGGGATTGTATTACGTGTTTTGCATTGAATTGCCTTGTGACAATGCAATACAAGCAAGTAGTCTTGGGTTGCGTGGTACCATTGACGGCACCAAAACAAAATTGTCCCACCCGCTCCGCTTCAATTTCATTTTTTCCTGCTTCAACGCACGCAAACAAATAACGTATTAGAACGGTCTTTGATTACCATTGTCAACGACACACACGGGCCACACAAGCGAAGTGTCACATCCTTGTCACTTTGCAGTGCAAGGTTTGGGTTGCCCTTTCCCCCATTCCAATACCAAGCTGAAACATCATTTGATCAAACACTGCATGTGCTTGGGGAATCGTTCCAATCCGGTTGTGCCCTGAATGGAATTCAAATCATTTATTGTGTTTGTGTTACGGTTACATTGCGCCACCGAAAGTCCACACCACACAAGATTCATCCAGGCAAGGATTCCGTATGTCCGGTGAACAAATCAAAACACAACGAAAAATCCGCATGTTCTCGTGAAATGAACGCGACCTACGAAAAGCAGAGAAAAATTGACCTAAAATCAAAACGTGGGTTTCGTCTCTCCCAAAGTTCCCGGCTTCGGTGTGTTTTCGCGAGGTTTGTTTTATGTTTTTCCTGGTTGATTGCTTGCTTCATCGAACATGACATGCAAACACGTTTTGTTTTACAATCCTTTGGCAGCGTTTGTTCCTTGTTGTTTTTCCCTTTTCTTTCTTATTGTTTGTTTCTCTGCTTTCCTTTTTTTCATTTTTCCTTTTCCTTCTTCTTCTTCTTCTTCCTCTTCTTTTTCTTCTTCTTCTTCGTCTTCGTCTTCTTCTTCTTCTCCTTCTTCTTTTTTTCCTTCTTCTTCTTCTTCTTCTTCTTCTTCTTCTTCTTCTTCTTCGTCTTCTTCTTTTTCTTCTTCTTCTTCTTGTTCTTCTTCTCCTTCTGCTTCCTCTTCTTTCTTCTTCTTCCTCTTCCTCGTCCTCTTCCTCTTTCTCTTCCTCTTCCTCTTCTTCTTGCTCTTCCTCTTGCTCTTCCTCTTGTTCTTCTTTTTCTTCTTCCTCTTCTTCTTCTTCTTCTTCTTCCTCTTCTTCTTCTTCTCTTCTTCTTCTTCTTCTCCTCTTTCTTCTCTTTCTTCTTCTTCTTCTTCTTCTCCTTCTTGTTCTTCTTCTTTTTCTTCTTCTTCTTCTTCTTCTTCTTCTTCTTCTTCCTCTTCTTCTTCTTCGTCTTCGTCTTCTTCTTCTTCTCCTTATTCTTTTTCTCCTTCTTCTTCTTCTTCTTCTTCTTCTTCTTCTTCTTCTTCTTCTTCTTCGTCTTCTTCTTCTTCTCCTCCTTCTGCTTCCTCTTCTTGTTTCTTCTTCCTCTTCCTCGTCCTCTTCCTCTTTCTCTTCCTCTTCCTCTTTTTCTTGCTTTTCCTCTTGTTCTTCCTCTTGTTCTTCTTCTTCTTCTTCTTCTCCTCCTTCTGCTTCCTCTTCTTTTTCTTCTTCTTCTTCTTCTTTTTCTTCTTCTTCTTCTTCTTCTCATTCTTCTCCTTTCCTTCTTTCTGCTATTCCTTCCTTCACCACTGGGCTCCTTCACTCCTTCACTCCTTCACTCCTACCTTATCACTAGATGCAGTGGGTGTGGTTCCCCAGAGGCTTCTACAGAGATCTTGCCACGAGACCTCTTGTAGAGATCCTGTACAGAGGTCTTGCCAGGACACCTCTTTTTCTTGTACAGAGACATTGCATAGAAATCTTTTGCAGAGATCTTGCCAAGAGGTCTCTGACATAGCTCTTCCCAAGAGGCATCTACAGAGATCTCATACAGAGATCTTGCCCAGAGACCTCTTACAGAGATCTTGTAAAGAGATCTTGTAGGAAGCTTGTACAGAGATCTCATAAAGAGATCTTGCCAGGAGACAGACCTCTTTTAGGAACTTGTGCAAAGGTCTTGCCCCCTCTCAACAACATCATCCTCCACCTTATCATCCTCCACTTCGTCCTCCGCATTATCATCTTCATCCTCATCCTCCTCAACATCATCCTCATCCTCCACCTCATCGTCGTCAACATCATCATCCTGCACGTCATCGCACTCAACATCATCATCCTCAACATCATGATCCTCAACATCGTTGTCCCCAACTTCATCATCATCATCATCATCATCATCACCATCATCATCATCATCGTCATCATCATCATCATCATCATCATCGTCATCACCACCATCATCATCATCATAATCACAATCATCACCATCATCATCATCATCCTCGTCATCATCACAATCATCATCATCAGCAGCAGCATCAGCATCATCATCATCATCATCATTCTCAACATTATCATACATTACCCACACACACACCCGCACTGTTGGGGGTCTCTTGCCGGAATTATTTTGTTCCTTTTTTTGTTGTTGCACAAGTTGGCAAGCAATTGGTGTGTAAGCACCACACAATTTTCTCGTCCCGCCGGGCTGAAAACCGGCCGTGTAAAATAAGTTTTTTTTCTTCTTGAAAATCTCAGCAATCATGCCTTTTGCAGCGTTTCTTTAATGATTTTGTGTTGCATGGAAGGGTCAATTACAATGTGTTCTGCAATTGCTGGTGGTATCTACTGAATATTCTTCACATAATCAATTTCCAAAAATGCACTTTTTCGGAAGAGGTCGTGTCGGAAACCACAGCGCCAGCGCATTTTGCCAGTGACTTTTGGCGACGTCACATCTATGCTGGGTATGCGCTTGTTTTTTAACAGGGCTAAACCAGCTACATTGGTTTCCCATCGCCACTGCCATGTGCGCACGTAAGTCTAAACCAAATCATTTAACTTGGATTGGCCTTCAGTGCAGGTTGACAATTGATCGGGAACACTATCTTTCAGCATGCCCCAGCACGAATGTATCGTAGCATCATGTCGGTGTAAGTGCAAGAGAAGTTATTTGGACGTAGCATCATGTCGGTGTGCAAGTGCAAGAGAAATTATGATAACGCATCATCATGATGTCGGTGTGCGAATGGAAGAGAAGTTTTCATAACGTAGCGTCTTTCGGTGTGCAAGTGCAAGAAATTTCATGTCGGCATCATGTCGGTGTGCAAGTGCAAGAAAAATTATCATAACGTAGCAGATCGTGCAAGAAGTTTTGATAACGTTTTCATTACCCACACCACCCAATGAGAAACAAATTGTTTCATTTTTCTCACAAATAAAGAAACAAATCTGTTTTCATTTTGGGTTCAGCCATCTGAAGCAGCAACTCGGTTCTAGGATGGGGCAACCGGTTGGAATTCTATTTCAGTGAGCCTTATTGCTCTGATCGCATCAAATCAAGTTCTTTGAAAAATATACAAGCGTTTCAGCCTGCAGCACGAAACGACAGGGATCTCATGGAGCTCTCAGGCATCATGAGGCTGGAGCAAATCATTCTGGTCCTCATTCACGAAAAAAATGGGGCCAGGGCACCACTTCAAGCGCTGGATCTCAGGTCCATCCTTCTCGTCATAGCCTTGGACATGGGGATGTTTGTTTTGGAAGGTCGTGTATCCCCAAATGTCTATAAATCAGCCGCCCTTTATTGTATGAGTGTGTGTGTGGGGGTGTGTTTGCTAAAAGGCAGGTCGCTTCCCGAGTGCACTTTGGCACAGTCCTACTCGACCTGAAGGACCAGAACACAAACGGCTTCGAACCAAAAACGGACGAGGAAAGAACGGGTTGAAAACTGCCCTGCGTTGTAGGCATTTTTCTGCGTTAAAGGGTGCATACACATGGCAGCACACATGTGGTGCAATTTGGAGCAAGAGCCGTTCAGCTACGAATTCCCTTACAATTTTCAAATGACTCTACTGCCTTGGCGACACAATGATCGGGAATACTGATTATTGGTGTCAGTATTGTCTACAGTACGGCTTGCATGAAGATGTGAACGGTGCAAAATTTTCTGGCACTTCTCCCGTTGGGTACGGGGGTATGAAGTTGGCACCTCATACACCGTGTCTCAGGATTGGTGTACGCTTTTTCTTCTCCACCAAAGATTGGGTCACGGTCTCCACAGTTATCAATGAGTTTCCAGTCTCTCGTGCAGATCTTACCATTGTGACTGTGTCAAGAGCGTGAGTCAGCGTGTGCTACCTTTGATCAGTTTGCAAACTTGAATCAATAAAACCTCCGGGCAGTTATTTCAACTCCAAACCGTTCAAGTAGACACAAAAAGGGAAGGGAGAGGAGGAGGAAGAGGGCCAGTAAAACCGAGAACCATCTACGGAACAGCCAGCACGAAAAACGCATTCGTTTGGTACTCAGTCTGTTGTCACAGATGTTTTAAGTATTACAGTGTGAAGGAATGCGTTTTTGATCGAAGTCAGCGCACTCTGGCACAAGGTCTACGTCAAAACGCAGCACCGCTCGATCCTTAATTTCGGATCTAACGGTGGCCGTACATTAATCCAATGTGCATCTGCCAGAACCTCGACCGCTGGGTAACCCAGTCAATAGCGATCCCACCCCTTCATGTGCCTCATTCCCGAAAGTGTGGGTTTACACGAAGAAGGTCCAGGTTACTCCAAGTTCCCCAACAAGGTTCACACAGCTTTCTCTTGGCGTCTACCTCTCACCCTCAGGATTACTGGGGCTCCGCTACCATATGAAAAACACAGAGCGGCGGTCAGCTCTTTTTCACAGCTCAGACTTGAGCCAAACCACACAAGGTTTGACATCGTCATGTCTTCTCTTCCTTTAGAAGAGATGCACAGTAAAACGCAGTGACTCTTCTAACGTTTCCAAAAGCCTAGATTGACCTGTGATGCAGGACGCGGCATGCATTGGCCATGCTGGACAAGTTACTTCGCCGGAAGCTCAAGTTCTATTTGCAGTGAAATTGGACACGACAAGATTGGATCAAAAGATGACTCACATGGAATGCTCTTGCTTTCTAGTGCATCATTGCGATTTCGTCTCACCTTGCAGCCCGATTACTTGACTGCGACTTTTTCTATGTTGGAAAAATGTTCAGATCCGCAAACACTTTTTTGTTGTGGTATCTTGATGAAAAACAGTTGGGCTCACAAGCTGCAATTCTCACATCTCAATGTCACCTGGGCTGGTTGACTCAATCATAAATTTCTGTTCACGCCGAAAAGAGACAATGTTCGTATGCTTTTTTGTCCGAGAGAAGGCAGCTGATGCGATGCTTGTCAAAGAGCTGCAAAATTGATTGGAAACATCGCACATTTGAACATTTCCTACATTTGTTCCTCCAACCAATTTGATGCTTGACCTACGTGCGAGTAGCGTCTATACAGTGTTCTATGTATGTTCGTGTCCCTCTGGACTCAAAGTCAATAGGCTGCTGAAGCAGAAAGTATTTGGCTGTGAGATGCAAAAAGTTTTTTTTGCTTGTAGAAAGGCGCAAAAAAGGCATAAGCTTCTAGAATATGGTTCCACATGATAGAAAAGAAGCATTTATTCGTAAGCAGCCTTGAACGGTTTCTGTTTTGCGTTGTGCTCGATTTGAATTTTCGCAAATAATTTCGCAGTTTTTTTTTTTAAATACATTCATGAACTGTCGGGCGATGAGTGAAGCTGCGGCTGATTCGAACAAATTTCCCAGCCGACCTATGTGGCCCCTAATCCACATGCAGCTCCCGATAGCCCGTGTTTTATTGTTTGTTGACTTGCTTCAGCTTGTTAGACAGCATTTTTTGAATGCAATGCAATGATTGTCTGATTTTTTTTTTGCTCGGAAAAAGCGCACGCTGGCACAGGGCCTGTGTCACTTGTCAGTTGAAGTAAACAAAGTGAAACAATGCAATGATTGTCTGACCAGCCGCGGCCGATCGGCCATCGACTTGCCTCACATTTCAAAATTCAGTTTCGGCAGGTCAAGCGTAGTTTTGAATCTCACTTAGAAGTACATGTTGTATCACCCATTCACAACAATGATCACGTGATAAGTGCTGTCAATGTCACGTGACTTGCAACTCCTTCGAGTGAAGCGGCATGTCAAGTGATTGCATTTTGGTTTCGGCTCCAGAACAGGAGATACTTGTTGCATGTTTGTGATTGGAATCAGTTCAGTCCGATTCTGATCAAGTGGTCACATTGGCAGTTTGTGTGGATTCAATGGAATCAATGAGAAGTTGGGTGATCATGGCACAGTCAGGTTTCACTTGAAGGACATCTTAGCCGGCGCGCCAGCCAGTTGCCATTTTGGAGGCAAGTATTGGTCACAGAGTTGATTGGCACTAGCTTGAAAACACGTGTCACTGAGCTGCTTGCATCCTCAAGTGAGGACGTTTGACTGCCTAAAAGCACGGTGAGGCACCCGGAGTTCTCAAAGCATTGATTGACCGTGTGTCACAAATTTTTGATGTTCAGAGACCAGGTGCATTCACGGATGTAACCATGACTGACATGTGGACGAGCCTGAGTTGTTAGACCGCTGTTGATGTCGCATCTCAACCACGAGTGTTGTCATGAAGCAACAACATAGATTTGTGGACAAACGGAGGGAGTGACGGTGGCGCACTATAGACCATGTTGCAGCAATGGTGGCGGTGTGGATGCGCCTTTCAAATGTAGCCGGCAAAGCATGTGGCCGGACCTCAGAGCAAAATGCTGGGATCTGAGTGATGCGTAAAAGCAATTGCCTTTGTCGGATCATAATTTCGACCATGATGCGTTTTTGGTGGTTTACGACCCAGAGAAACCAGGGCCATGCATTTACCAACAAAAGGTGCTGCCCTTTGGGTCGATTGCATCCGTCACGTCCTTGTTGCGCATGTCCCTAGCAATTTGGAAACTTGGAACAGGGTTGTTGCACATCTCTTGGTCTAGCTGTAGCTATTTCGATAATTTTTCAGCCTGGCTGAAGAGGGAATAGAACAGCACACGGACATGGTGATGTCTTTTTTGCTTTCCACTTTGGGATGGAGACTGTCCATTGAGAAACTTGTGGACTCTGGTTCAACGTGCAAAGTGTTGGGGTTCAGCCCGATTGCCGGGACGCCGAGTTGGACCTGGCAGTGATGGCCAACACTGCCGAACGAACAGCTGAGCTGTTGGGAGAATTCAATCACATCTTGGAATTTGAGTGGCATGTTCATTTCACCTTCGTTTGCATTTTTGGTTTCAAGACCGTAGTCAAGTGACACGGCAAACTCCACATGGAACATGAACAGCATCATGTCAGACACGTGCAAGTCTCTCAAGATTCATGTATCCATGTTTGAGTTGGAGTTTATCTTCAAAGTTCAAGTTTTTCGCCCCAACCCAGCTTCATCACTTTCCTTATTTGGGACTTCATCAAAAGTTATTTCTGATTCAAGACAAGTACAAGCACGTGCTTGACATTGAAACAAATGCTTCACCCACATAACTTTCACTTTACTCCGTTCTTTCGTCCCGTGTCTTTGGGCCCGCCGTCATGTCGGACAATCCTGGCTCCACTGCCGAAATCGGAGGTACAATTTCGAGCTTGATGGATTTGAGATGGACCCTGATGGCCATTGGGGACACCATGATGCAGGAGCATCTGGTCGCTGGGGAGGCTCTCCAGAACGCAGCCTTCCAAGTCACCTACGCGATTCGGTACCACTGTGACTTGAATCTGACATGGATGACCCTGCTGGCCATCCGGCAAGAGCTCCAGCATCATGTGGGTACGTATGGTGCGTGGCCCTCCATGGACATTCGAGGCCACCAAACTGGGTAGTGCAGTCGTTTGAGTCAAAGTTTTTGAATTTTCTTGACCTTTGGGCTGTGATCAAGTACGGTATCTCCTGTTCTCATTGCTCCGAGTTTCGGGCCTAACCCTGGCCAGTCAGCGCGACCGAGGAGTCGAATTTCTGACGCTAAACTCCAATTAAAAGGAGGAGAGCAGCAGCTGCTTCCGGTTGTCCATTGGCTGCTTGTAAACATGCACGTGGCGCATTGCACACACTGAGTTGACATTATCAATTGTGCCAGCTGCGTAAGGGTTCGAGACAAGTGAGGCAATCATATTTATAGCTTATCGTCTTTTGCAAAACGAAAATTTGTTCGCATAGTTGTTTCGGGCAACGAACCACACAGGTTTCCAAACAAACATTTCCAATGCAAATTCTAGACCCAACAAATGCTTGTGCAGTTTTCACCTTCGTGTGGAAATTTGTTTCCAGTGTCGGGTGTCAAATTATGTTTGCCGGAGAAGGTTGGTTCACGGTTCAAGTCGTTTTTTTATGTTTTCTTGTCTAGTTTTGGAAAAGTAAATGTTGGGTTTCCATTCTGCGGAGTTGTTGTGCGACATGCGAAATGCAAAGTAAAGTTCCAGAAAATGAACTTTGTGCCGGGCTGCGCGTTTTTGGCATGGGGTACGTTTGTTTCAGCTGGCGCACAAATTGTTGCCTGCATCCCTATTGTCTTGCTTATGCCCATCCTGGTAAGGTTCAACACACCCCTACTGTAAATTAGTGTTACTATTCTTTTACCCGCTAAAAAATTGTAGATTTTGCAGCCGTGCGTGTTGTAGGAAAGTTCACAAACACGTTGCAAAACGGTACCACACGCTGCAACGCATTTAAAATATACGATGTTCATTGACGTGGGTCCCTTTTTGGCGCAACGACATGGCAGACCTACTCTTCTATATGCATTTTTTCCGATCAATGACCAATGACGGTAAACCTCTGAAACGTAAAAAGACACCACGGCACCTTGTGGATACGCATGTCCCTAGCAAATTATGGTGTTGTACATTTTCGGGCGTACTTATTGGCTGTGGACAATACAATGTTGAACCTGCATTTCTTTACTGGGCTGAACTTTGGGTTTCGTTGCTTGGCGTTTCTGAGCATCTGGATGATTCAATGTTTCCATTGTGCGCAGCAGGGGCAAATTCAGGGTGACGCAGGCCTCAGTCGGTGTTTCCATTTTTTCCTGCAGGTTTTCGATAGTATCATGAGCAGAAAGCGGGGCAAAATCATCTGCCAATGTCATCCAGTCGGTGTTTCGAGCAAGTGTTCCCGGCAACCGAAATATCTTGTATCCGCAAAAATTTCCAGTTGCGATGTCCAAGTGTAGCTAGTTCAGTTTTCCACAACGATGACGACCATGAGGAACCCAACGCAAAATTCGTTTGACCCAGCGGTTCTCATGTAGGTTGGCTATGTAGGCATCCAAATTCCAGTATTGTTTTAAGCACCTGTGCGACCACCAAACCATGCCATGTTGTCGCACATAGAAAGTCACCCTTTTGAAGACTTTCGTGCCATGGGGCGTCCCAATTTAGACCTTCAGGCGGGCCAACCACATCACGCAGAAGTTTCCGCAAAGCCACATCCAATTTAGTCAAGTCCTCTTTGTGAATCACTCGATGGCCCGCACCGAAACAAGCAACAGGAGTAACAACCGCGTCAAAGTATCGAAATTTGTGATGAAGCGAAATCCTTCTGTCACACAATGTATGTTTGGAAACATGACATGCCTTGATTGCTTTTTGAAGATGATGTACTGTATCCATACCGGAGAATTTGGACCCCTTTATCGCAAGGATATGCCCAAACCATTGATGAGACGAAACCATTTTGATGTCAGGGCCATGTTGGGTCACCAAAAAGTTTGGAGGTTGAGCCTCCGTTGTTGCAGTGACAGCTTTGTGTGGGTTCAACCGTAAACGAACGCCGGCCAAAGCTGCCACCAGTGAATCCAACAATTTCGTGACTGTTTCTGCACTCGAACCAAACAAGAGAATATCGTCAACAAACCTCACATCGAGTAATGTGTCAAAACCGGCGTTTAAACTCAACCTTTTCTCACACACGGTATTTTTCCACTCCAACATCGCCAACTGCAACACAGCGTTGAACAATCTGGGGTTGAGTACACACTGTTGTCGCACGCCACCACTGATGGAACACATGTTACTAAGGGAGAATGCGCCCAAAATTTGACCGATTTGTTCTTGATATAAGCTTTGTAAAATCAATACCAAATGTGCGGAGACCTTGTGTGAAAGCAGAGATTGCGATAAAGCGTTCGAATCGACACGGTCAAATGTCTTCGATAGATCCAAACTGATAATCCACATGGGCGTGTTTGCGGACAGTGTCTTGTCAATTGTTTGCGTTGCAATGATGCAATGCCTCCCCAAACGCCGAAACGATCTGAACCCATGTTGCTCCTCAGGCTGGTGTGATTCCAGCGTGTTTTGAATGCGGCCTAGTAGCAAGTAGGCACCGCATTTATAGAACAACCCGAAGCTAGCAATCGGACAAAAATCTGTTGTGACAACAGCCTTCGTTTTTTTCGCTAACATGGAGAAAAACGTCTTGCGTCAAGAAGAAGGAAAATCACCATGAAACAAAATGTCATTGAAATTTGGCAACAAAAATGAAAGAGAGGAGTCATGAGCGTTGTGGAGCAACTCGGCGACCAAACCGACTTCATCTGCACCCTTGTTGCGTTTGAGCCGATCGACTGTTGTTTTCAGTCCTTCCATTGTGCAATTGCGTTCCGTGAGAAGCAATGGTCTCGAACAAATACTTTCCTGTCCACCGAAAAATGCTAAGTCAAGAGCAAATCATTTAGAGGGGTTCGTTCCGGCAGTGATTTGCACGGTCCCCATGTTTCACAACCTCTTATCCAATTGTGATTTTTTTGGTGTTTCCACTTTCGTAATTCACTTCGATGCACCCGTTGGATCAGTAAACTCAATCTTTTCCGGAAACTTTGATCCATGCAATGTCGCGTCAATTGGCGTAAGGACCTCAACCTGTTTGATGGTTTGAATTTGGTTCGGTCAACACGACTGTCACCATGCGATAGCCCTGCACGAAGCAACGCCTGCTCCAAAGTATCTAATGATGACCTTGGATGACATTCAACATATGTTTGTAGTGATGTTTGAAGGCCCAGTGCCTCGTTTCTAGCATATAAAAACGGTTGCCAATGTTTCAAGTTCCTGCAGCGGTATGATGCCTTTTCGGATGACGAACAGGCACTGTCACAACAGCATGCACGCAACGATGATCCAACCCAATCGCGATCATAAAATCGTGCCAAAATTGAACACACTGAAAGGCAAATCGGCTAGCCAGAAATCCACTTGAACCCAGGACCGCGGCTGTTCCTCGATGCGTCACCGCACAATCCAATAACATCACAATTGTCAACATGTAGACACCCCCCAATAGAAGCATTAAAGTCACCGCCTAACAAGGAGATGGCTTTGTCACGAACAGGGCTTTCCAGTAGGACGTGGAGCAACTGGTATTACCTCCTGCACTGCTTTGTCGGTACCCCAAGCGGTGGGGAAATAGCAAGCAATTGCACGAATGCTGACATTGGGAAACTTGAAGTGTAAGGAGCACACACGCGAAGAGTAGGGATGAAACGAAATATGATCAATTTCACGAAAAAAAATTGAAGACAACACTACCGCGACACCGCGGCAGCCACCACCCCCAAAGAAAACATGTTGTTCGTCTTTTGTTTTGAACACTTCGTTCGCATCATCCCGCCAAATTTGCGCTCAAAAACAAAATGTCAAACGAACCCTCATCAATCCCTGCAAGAGGGTCACTGAACCGGTTTGCTGCATCCACAAGCACGAATTCCTCGGTTGTGAATTCAGCGCCATACCCAACAACCTTTGCATCGGGTCTATTGCAAAGTCGGTCAGCATCGCACATTGACATTCCCAAATGCCCATGCATGCTTGAAGACCTGCACTGCATGCTGCCACCTTTCACCAACACGGGTCCCGACTCACTCCCAAGAAGAAATGAACTCTGCAATGGCTGCCAAAACATCCTCGCTTTCAGGGCCATCATCTGGATGACCTCCGCTCCTTCTGAAGCATACGCGACAAGTTGAACACCTCCACCCATCCGCACTTGAACCTTGCAGGTCCGGTAGTTCAGCAACACGTTCTTCGGTGCGAACTTGTCTTTCTTGATGTTATTTTTTCTCATTTTCGAAGCAATTTGTCTCTTCGACGTTCTTTCGCGGAACGGTTTTCAGAAGCCGACACTTTAGCTTCGTGGAATTTGGCATTGCGCTTGTGGGTTCGCAAAAACTTGGTCAATGATATGGGGGAGACAAATAGAGCAAACGCGACTGTTGACTGGGGTGTGAAGACAGAGAAAAACATCAACGTTTTTCCGACAAACATTGACCAAAGATTCAAACGCATTCGCGTCTACGTCCACAAACCCACTGATCACTGCCACATGCTCAGTATGATCAAGATAGTGCGTGGGAATCGCCCTTCGACGTCTCCAGGATTGACACGCGTTCCTCTAAAGCACTCCTTGCTTCGCGTACCTGTTCCAACTCGGCCTTCACATGATGCACTGTGTGGTCAGCTTTCTGGGACATAAATGCCTCCATTTGTTCCATGCCACGTGCGGTCTCTTCCTTCATCATGCCGCGCTAGGCAGCAATGATTGCTGCGCTCATCTCTGCTCTGGGCACTTCTGGTGGAAGCTCTCGCATCAAATCCCGAGGGGAAGGCGCTTTGGTAGCCAACATTTTTGTGAATGGAATCTTCTTCTTTATCTGGGGCACACCGGTAGGCGCAGCCCGCTTTGAACTCAAATTTCCTTCCATAGGGGTGTCTTGCACACCCCCCAATTTGAGGAAACCTCTCCCAAAATCACTTGAAACATCCTGTCATTTTGCACCATTTCTGTGAGCTTCCGCAGTGGTTTTCGCAACTTTGTATGTCTGGTCCTGGTCAAATGCCTTGCCTCCAGGTTGTTTGCGGCTATCCATTTGGAAGAATAACGTGTGTGTTTTCGTTTTTCAAAGCTTCCATGTGTCTAGGTAAATTATATCGACCTCACTGTGACCTCACTCGAATGTATGGTTAGTTTAGGGAATCATCCCCAAATAGCTTTAATTCAAATTACTGAATTTTTCTAATTTATCCAGATGTGTTCCTGAGACAGAGGCATGGCGAAAGAAAAGGAGCGCACAGAACCCAGTTTGGAAAACCTTGACCCTGCAACTCTTCAGCGAACAGGAAGTGGCAAGTGGAAACAAACAGTTGAAGCGTTGGGTGCTGGCATTGGCCTTGGTGATGGGCTGTCGAAACTTTAGGACTTGCGGTTTGCTGACGATTTTTTGCTATGCGCACGGACAGCTGCAGAGACAGCATGTGTATTAAAGGAAACTCAATTGTCCTTCGCATTTTTTTATATTTTGTTTTTTTTCAGTTTCTCTGTTTTTTTTTTGAATTTTCCTGCTTGTAAGTTTTTCTGTTTCTTTGTTTTTCCGCTTGCGCTTTTCCTGCTTCTCTGCTTTTCGGTTTTTCTGTTTTTTTCGTTTTCTACTTCTATTTTTTATTCTGCAACCATACGTTTTTGCTGCTTTCCTTCTTCTTGTTCCCCTGTTATTTTTTGTTTGTTGTCTCTTTGTTTTGCCTGTTCTTTTGCTTCATGTTTTTTTTTGGTACATATCGTACATTAAAACAATAGAGAATCCTGAAATGAAACCCTAAATGAATTGAACGAATCGTGGAAAAAACCCAAAGAAAACTTGGATGAGACCCGTGATGAACCCCAAATGAAACCGTAGATGGATTACTAAAGGGATTGTAATAAAACGCACAAAAAAAGTCAATGAAACCCTAGATGAACCCTAAATGAAACGGTGGATGAACTGTACTCGACATGAAAATTAATTTGAAACCCTAGATGACACCCCAAAAGGCACCCAAAAGAAAACACGGAAGAAACCATACATGGAACCTTATTTGAAACCCGACATAGACCCTCCAGAGTGAAACCCTCAAAAAATATGATTATATGAGTCATATGAGACCCGCCATGAAACCCTAACGGGAACCCAATGAAACCTTGAAGAAACCTAAGGGAAAATTGAATGAGATCCTAGAAGCCCTCAAAAATCCCAACGGAAAGTTTTAGGAATCCCTGACGATACCCTAAATGGAATCCTAAGGATGCCCCAAATGACACCACAAATAAAACCCTAAAGAGACCTTAACCGAAACCTGACTGAAACTGTAAGGATCTGGTAAAGAAATTTAAGCAAAAATCCTAAATGAAACCGGAAAGAAATCCTATTTGAATAAAAAACTTGACAAAAACTCGATGGAAACCGACGTGAGCGTTTGAAGTACCAACATCTAGCAAAATTCATCCAAAATGAAAGCGCCAAGTGCCAACATGTAGCAAATACTACGCAAAATGGACGGTGAACACGCCAAAATGCAACAAAAACTATGTAACATGACAAATTCAAGTTCCAAACAGTTAGAAATATAAGGCAAACGGCGCCAGAGCAGAAACCCAAGAAAAAATCCAAAACCTTGCCAACAAAAAACACATAGAAAAGGAAAAAAAACCTTTATTAAAGACCCTGGTGGGAGAGCTTGCTACAACAGGCTTGTGCTTGAACCAAAATGTAACTGAGGTTGTAACACATGAGGCCCAACCACCTACACATTCAATGACAGCAGGAGGAAACGAAATTGTGGTGAAACATGGTGGTGCAGGTCACAGCTGGTTAGGATGTATTCGCAGCATTTGGCGTGACAAGAGGACAAAAATGGATGTCAATCACCATTTGCAATCAGCATGTGCCGTTTTTTTGCTAACAAAACACCCTTTGTGATCGTAGTGTGGCAATTAAAGATCGCATACAATATTTTGGGACAATTGCAACTCCTGTGGCTTTATTTGGACTTGGCCATCGCACCATTTATACACAAGGGCTACAGCATTTCGATGTGGTTTTTCGAAAACTGTTCCGAAAGATGATCTGCCCTCCAAATTCGGCACGGCACCGCAGCTGCACCACGCTTGCATCACCACTACGAGGACAAGTGCAAGTACAACACAGGTACATCACAATAACATGTGCAACTACACAAGCAACTACCACCACACTACGAGTACCACTACAACTACAACTGCCACCTAGACTGCAGCCACACCACACATTACTACACATTACACTGAACTACACTACATTGTATTACGTTACAGCCACAACCACAACTACACCTGCCACTTTCGTTTCCACCACAACTACAACTACCACTACCATGTCCATAATTTGTTGAGTTTCAACCATTTGTGTAAATGCATTGAATTGCATGATCTGTCGTACGGTCGTCTCAAGAGTTCCATCTTGACATGTGTGACTTGGCGCACCTTGCCCCGGAGCTTTGGTATGTCTGGCCCAAACTTGGTTTCCATCTGGTAAAAAAAAATCTTCTGAGGCACCGTCCATTCCAATGGTTGGTTGGAACGCACAAACTAGTGTAAAACGTAACAACCTAGTGTTTCCAAGATGATACAGCGAAATCGATGTTAATGTACATGTAGGACGTGACAATGTAGTGTTTGTAAGGCGTGACAGCGTACTTTTTTTTGGAACACATGCAAGGAATAACAACAGTGTATCTTACATTACATGTGCGATGTTACAGCCTAATGTATGTCAGACATGACAAGGAAATTTATCCTACGGTGATTATAAAACGCAACAATATAATGTCATTATGTGAGACGTCACAACCATCTCTATGTTAAAGTGCATGTACGACGGAACAACGCAATGTATGTCCGACATGACAACGAAGTGTACATTAGAGAATCAAAGTGTGTATATGTAAGATGTAACAACGTCGTGTATCGCAACGCAATGTATGTTAAAACCCACTTTGGACGTTACAACGTAATGTATGCAAGACGGTACACAATGTTTTGTATGTTCAACTAGATATAAGATTCACCGGAATTTTCTAGAAGATGTAATTGAGTTGTCTAAAATTTCGTACGGGAAAAATTCAATGGGATGTTTTTGCCCCCCCCCCACCCCCCAAAACAACACCCAGAGCCAACAAAAGACGGATGTCCACATTTCTGAGTGCATTGGAAACGAGTCCAAAGAAAAAACAACAACAAATTCCACACAGGTCCGTTAGGGGGGACGTGACGACAAACTATTCATATTTGCCGGTCTATTTATCGAAAAAAATCGAGAGAGTACGGAATCAGCAGAAGAAATGGAGACAGTAAAAAAGTGAAAACACGAAACAACCGAGTAGAGCAGTCCCACAACAATTTACCATCTAGTGATCACATCGTGCTATTTTGACTGCTTCGTTGGGCTGACCCTTGAAGCCTAGGAATCCCCGGCAGTGTTTTGTTTCCGCGCAAAGCACGTTGTAGGGAACTTTGCGTGCGAAGGGTGCAGCGTTGCGACGGGATGTGCTCAGAGCGGGTTGCCATGGCAAAGTTGAACAATATGTTCTGAGAGCCAAGCTTGTAGATCGAAGTGGAAGAGCTGTGTCCATGTTCCAGTCCATTGTCATGTGTGATTTGCAAGCCGCTGATTGCATAGTCGAGTTGCTTTGTCACCGTTGGGTTTGAAGGCGACGAAACGCGCGGAATGGTTTTTTCCGCAAAGTGCGCGTTGGATGCGATGTGGGGAATCTTGTTTGTGCGACGGGTGCAGGGTGCTCAGTTTCCCCCGGAGTGGCCCCCACTTCTTCACTGCCACCGTCAGCGCTGCACGGACGTCATGTTTGCGTTGCTGGTTTTGTTGTGCCATGGTGTTGTTTGAATGAGGCTTCTAAATCATATAGAACTGTTTACATCCACGCCACGTTTTGCTTCAGGAAGAACTCTCTTGTGTATCAATCCATGGATAGAAACAACCACACTGCGGATGCAAGCGTGTCCCTGCTTCCTCGAGTTTCTTTCGTCTGCAGCATCTTGGTTGGACGCTTGGCTTTCGGCCCTGTCAGCATGCTGCAATGCATGAATTTGCTGCATTGCTTCAGCCAAGCCCCCTCTTTTGTGGCGTAGGTTGAGAGGGGAGAAGTGTCCGGACCTGGTGTGGTGCGTGTCCAGGTGGACCGCAATAACAATTCGTTTTAGCAGGTCTGGAAATGTATTCCGCGCAGCTCGGTGGTTCAGGGGCAGTTTCCATGTTGATGATTCCATATTAGGAGAGTGTCGATTTTGGATATGTGGTTTGCTTCAAACCATATTTTACTACCAGCATGAGAAGGAAACGCGCTTTGCCTTTGTGATTCAAATACGAGGTGCAAAATTGCCAGGAACAAGAAGACGGACGCACAACATATGACATTTCTGCAAAGTATGCGTGGCTTCAAGTGCATGAGTTGCATGCTCATGTTTTGGACAGACAAAATGTATCAAAATGTACAAGTTACAGTGGATCAATAATTTTGGTGTAAATCTATTTAAATAGCATGTTTTTTGGAACGGTGGATGAAACTGTAAAAACTTCAAACTTGTTGCGCGGTGCTTTGGAAAACGGTTCGGCGGCTTTTGCCTTTGCTCGTTGTCATGTGGGATGCTTGTTGGCGGAAGGCCAACACGGGTGGCTTGATCCCGAGGTCGTCCACCACCAAGGAAGGTGGTTCGACATGGAGGCCATGCACCAGCACCCATTCGGGAGGATTCGCGCAACAGGAACGGAAGGTGCCACCGTGTGCAGCAGGGACGGGCTACAGATTGAAACAAGAGAAACACAGAAACACTCAGCGAGAAAATCCCAAAAAAAATGTCGAGAAAGAAATGCTCAAACAACAAGATGTCAAGATTCATCAGCCATGTCGCCAGAAGAGGTGCCATGAGAACAAAATTGCAAAAATTGTTCTAAAAAAAAATCGGACCAAGAGAAGGCGGAGACATCAGAAAAGGATGTTGAAGGAAATAGGTGCCAACATAATGAAACAGAACGAATTTCCAGAAGAAAGGGATATCCAAAAACGACCAAGAAAAAGTGCCAAGAAGAAAATCAGAAAACTTAACGCAGGCAACGTCTTTGGGAACGAAGGGGCCACGCTGTGTTCCTGTAGGTTTTCCCGTTTCTGTAAATAGGGTTCCCGCCATTTTGAGACTTCCGCCACCTGGCTTGCCTGGGCGTACTTGTAGCGCTTGATACCTTGCCTATACGCAAATTTCCGCCGTTCAGTACATTGTAATGTTTCTGCTTTGATCCTCCTGGTACTGCAAGGTTTTGGTGCGTTTTGTTGTGGGTACCTGGTGCCATCACGCAGATGGTTGGCAAAACCAGGGCGATGGAAACACATTGATATACAATTATCTGGTTTATGGTTCGAAATATGGGACACCGCCAAAACAAAAACGTTGCAAAGGCTCAAAATGAGGCCAGCCTGTAGTTCCCAGAAATCGCCTCGCGTGGTGGGACGTCGCCGCGAGACTTGGTGTTGGCAGGAAACCGTGAAGGGGGCAACAAATTTGAACAGTGGGCATTACTGTTGTTGAGGATGGGATGTATGCATTTAACATTGCTTTTATGATATATAATAGATGTGATGTAATATATATATATATAAATACATCCTTAAATAAATAACGGAATAAATCCATAATTAAATGCACATGTATACACACACATATGTATATATAAACGCATACGTACACATATTTATTTTACGTTTTGGATGACGAACCGTGTTTTGCTTAGATTTTTCTCGCCCGGACACAATGGAGATGAAGATCCCAAAAAATTGCGTCCGCCATTTTGCAAAGCACCTGTGAAACAGCAAGTTGGTCCCTGGTTCTGTTGCAAATCATTCAATTCAATTGTTGGTCAGCATGGCGGGAAGTGCAGATGCGGGGCTGTAACGGAATAAGGCGATCGATTCGTAGAGTTTCCGCCCTCAGGATCGAAACCTGCCATGATCTCGTTGCGCCACCTGCACGCTGCCACCAAAGAGTGCAAGTGCTCCAAGCGTTTGCTGCAGGAATGTGGCTGCCTGGTTGCCAAGAGTCTTTTTCCATCCCATGTCAGTGGTAGCCAACTAGGTTTAGTAACCTTCGTAAAGAAAATATTAAAAATAACAAAGTACACCATCCTCACAAATTCAAAACAATAAGGGCCAGGGAATCAGCACTCTTTTGATTCAGACTCCTATAGCACCGTGTTTGCGAGTGCTTCCCTCGGTTGGCGGCCAACTCTTTAGCCCGTGGCAGGACTTTTGCAGACGAGGTAGTCATGATGCGCATGGCGCGAGGTTTGGTCGCGTTTTCGCGCCTCTTGGGTGAACTCACGATGGCCGGATGTTGTTGCAGGGCATGGCGTGGAGCGTGTCCATTGAATTGTTCAACAGTCTTTCAACAAATATTTACGTTTGTTTTCCCAATGGATAACACCGAAGTGATCCAAAATTTGTCATTTTATATGGGACACCAATGCTTACAAAAATGGCATTCCAAGTTTGAGAAGCAACTACAATAGCACCGACAACGTTTTTTAAACATGCACTGGGTCTGAAACATTGCGGCTATAAACTGAGTTCACCTATTTTCCTATCCCTTTCTAGTTCAATTTTGAAAGGCACCACGTTCACGACAGGTTTGCAACCAGTTTGTTCGTCCTATTGACCATTACTGGAAATCAAAAGTCTTGTGGGTGCAATCAGCTGCAAACACAACAAACCCAGATTTTTTCTGTGAGGTTTTCGGCCGGCGGACCGCTGGGTTCCCTTGCTGGTGCTCTGCGCTTCTACGTTGATAGCATTGATCGCACCGTGTCAGTGCTGACCTTGACAGATCCTATGGAACCTGGGATGCAAACACAGACGGGGTCAACTCTGACTCATATAGTCTCAACCCAGACTGATAAACCCGGACTTCAAAAATTGGGGGGTTACCCCGAAAACAGTGATAAAGTAATATTGAAATTCGTACCGCCCTATTTACACCTATGGAGTGTTTATCAATCCGGGGTCAACATTAGTGGCAGAAACCCTTGGATGAAGGGAACAAACTGCAACAAACGTTTTTTTTTTTGCACTGGAGTTCCATATTCTCTTATCATTTTGCCCAAAGACATCATCGATGCTGCGTTGTGCGCGTTGAGTTTTCGGGTTGCATCTTCCTGGAATACGCTGGGGAACCTTGGGAGTCCCAGTATGACCCTCAGGAAGTACTGGCATTCATGGATCGGCACAACGACGCGGACACAAGGACCTGGAACCTAAAAAGAATCCAAACAAGGTCAACCCTGGATGAAGAAGCCTCCAGCTGATTGGCTGGGAAGGGTCCCTAACCAGTGAGGTTTTTTCCCTTTAAATTGCAAGATGGACGGCTAGCAGTGGCCCTGGTTCAGCAGGGACAAATTGAGAAAAGGTCCACATTTTTTTTGGAGTAGCATTCCCACTCACAGACAATAAACAATTTTTTGTTTTACTATGTACTTTTTTTTCGAATCTATAGGTGGAGGACGGTTGCCTTCGCTGCCCGGATGTCGCACTGTCACACCCTTCGTTTGAAGTTCATGGCTTCGCTCCAAACACATTTGTATCCCAAGCATACACACACACACAAATACCACCACATGTTCGGATTTGATTGCGGTTTGGGTGCCGAAACTGTGGGGATGTTTGAAATTTTGACTTGCCATCCACGGTTGTCGGGGAGCAGTTGACTACTGGGTGAGGACGTTTGAGGCCTCGTTACGCTCTTTGGGCCGCTTGTCCGCTGGTGAACACTACAACACTGTGGTGGCAGACAATCGCCACCTGGATGGATCAAGAAGTGTGGGATTTTGCTTTTGTCTCCTGATTGAGGTAGGGAAGGAACATCAGAGAATATTATTGATTCCTACTTTGGTGGCATGCTTTTGCGGCTTTAAAATTGAACCTTTATGCGACACACCATTCCATGGAGCGCCAGATCCCAAGGACAAGCACCGGTCCCGACACACCACCATTCTTGCTGGATGTATCCTAAGCCATGTAGAATCTCCAGCCAAGCCAGCGGGTGCCAGACTTCCAATGTTCATCTCAAAAATCTGATAGTAGCATTAATTAGTAGCTGAATGAAAAAGGTTTGCACCACATTTATGAGTCCAACACGAGTCCAACACCCCTAGGGCCTTTAGGGACTGAGCAGAAAATTCAACCACTGACGGGGTCAGATGCGGGTGTCCTGCGATCAATGGATCTCTCAGGATTCCATGCCATCCTAAGTGCCTTGGCCGTTGGGTACCTGTTTTGAGAGGTACCTATTTGAGAAATTTCGGTCCAGTTTGTTTTGAGTCAAATCTCCATGAACATGAAGGGCTATACCACATAATTGTGCTGTTCACCAACAGGTCTCAGGGTCTTGACAGACATGTTTTTGATGCACAACATAGTAAACCTAATACTAAACCATCCCCCAATTTCACCCGAAATGGGTGGTATGAACCGTGGCCTACCAAGACTAGCTCCGGCATCCGGCTGAGGCACCCTTGCAAGCCGCTTGGAGGATTGCGATGCTACCATGTTGTCCAAGATCTCTGATGCCACTGCAAGGCGGATGAAACTCCAGGGGTTGGTTTTTGGGGAAAATGTATTGGAGATCATCTAAGGCTCATGAAGGTTCAGCATGCGAATTTCCTTCGAGAAGGTTGCTATCCAATGCTGTCCGAATTGATTCAGAACAAGTATAGAATTTACTCACCGTTTTCCAACCTTTTCTATCTTTGCAGTGAGGAGTGACTCAAGAGATCGTCACGACATTTTTCAGCACCAAGTTGACTCACACCCCTCCACTCCCTTCAACCTAATTTAAACCCCCCGAACGAGACCTTTTGGCTTCGTCTTGGACCGATATTCATATTCTGATTTTCTGATCATGATCCTCATACATTGTTTAAGTGTGTATTTTCCCTACTACTAATACTACTAATAGTATCTAATCGTCTAATCATATTATTCTCCATATTTCTTGATATTTTCTTCACACCTCTTGGAGGTTCCGCACCTCCACCCCTGAGCTGGCGGACTTGGCGCAGCGCTTGGCCGAGGTGGCGCGGCAGCGGGAGGCGTGGCCTGTGGCGGGCCGTTGGGGGGTGACGATGGATTTCATGGGGTTTGAAAGCACCAAAATGTGGGATTCTTATGGGATTTCCCTGGCAAAACATGAGGATCGACTAGCATTGTGTCAGGATTTTAGAGAAAATGGGATTTGATGGGATTTTACTGGCACATATGATGATCGGATTTGTTGAAAGGAAAAGCTACGGTTGAAACGAGGGTTTTGACCCCCACATTGGATGGAGATCATGTTTTCGTTGTAGAGCAAACCTTTCAGCATCCGAGTTTTGTGAATGATGGGGTAACTGAGATGGGCTTAAGACTTGATTTGGCTGACACGTGAATTTGAAGCAATCCACATGTCTACATCACAAGCATTTGTTCATCAGAGTGCCTGGAGTGCCACATTGACTCCGTGGCAGGATACCTTCAGCCCACGCAATCTGGCGAATGTGGCCATGGCTTTGTCCATGCGCGGTGTCCGGGATGTGCCAACCGTCGAGTTCATCCGGAACGAGGCTTTGAAGCTGATGGATGACTTGGAACCCGCTGCTTGGACTCGACATAAGGGGCTGGGCAACATTTTTGAGGAACTTATAAGGGATGTCTGGGAAAATGGGCGAACTTTGGGGTTCGTGCAAAAGAGAGAGAGAGGAACAAAAATCAGGCTAAAAAAAGTCAGAGCAAGACATTTGAATATGAAGAGGAATCCGAAATTGAACTGAACCAACATGGCCGATCAACAATACAAATCTTTTGAATGCGGCTGCAAGTTACAATCTTGCAAGTAGAGTGGGTCACTTACAAGTGGGTGATTGGACTACCCTGTACTCTTGCATCCCTTTGCCCTGAAGATTTTAAATCCCAAGAATTTGTTAAGACGGGGTTCCACGGGGTCACCATTCTTCAGGCCCATTGCATTATGCTGCTAGAAGCCTTCCGGCGATGGGGCGTCTTTGATCGACAGCTTGTGGATTTGCTGGTTGAACGCATGTCAGATGAAGTGGATCGATTTACTACGCGAGATTTAGTGCCTTGGATGGGGTATATAAGTGGGTTCTCGCACTTGAGCGATGCACAGACATGCATGGCTGAAGTGGAAACATTAATCCATTTTGTCATGAGATCTTTCAGACTTTAGACCTCAGACATTCCCATTGGAAGATGATCAACAAAGTGCTGGCCACCCTTGGGTCAACGGCCTGCCGCTTGCACGTGGATTGTCCTTTGCTCACCAATCATGTTTAGCCATATTTAGTTCACCCAGTGACTATGTATCGTTAGTTCACCCTGTTATGTGGGTCTGAAATGATAAAAGGCATGGCTATTCTACTTGGAAAGATGCTGATTCAACCAGTGGATTTAAGGCACCATATGTTCAGACAAACCCAAATCCTTCGTACACAATATGATATTGATATTGTCAATTTGTCATCATCATTCACTTTTTCTTTCCATGTCTATATCTATATAGGCATATAGGTATACATATACATATACATATACATATACATATACATATACATATACATATAACTTAATCAAACAAATAAACAAATAAATAAATAGATAAACAAATACATATACAGATAGATAGATAGATAGATTATATTAGATTAGATTAGATTAGATTAGATTAGATAGATAGATAGATTGGTAGATAGATAGATAGATAGATAGATAGATAAATAGATAAATATACGGATACATGTATATATACACACATATATATATATGAATATATCATCTTTACATCCTTGCAGGCTCATGGATCACACACACACATTATATATCACACACACAGATATACATATATACATATATACATATATACATATATATATATATGTGTGTGTGTGTATGTATGTATATATATATATACACACCATATGGATGGTTAGATCCATAATTCCAATGAACCCAGGTATCACCACCATGGCACCATGGGGACCGGACCTGAGAGGTGGATGCCCTGGCCGTGATTTCGCGCCTGGGCTTGGCGCGGGGCTTTCTGCTCCGGCGGCTCTGTGGCCTGGCCTTTGAGATGCTTAGCTCCGTGGGGGATGGAAGGGTGGAAACACACGGAAAATCTTTGTTGATAATGATTTCAAACTAATAACAGTACAAAAACTACTGCTACTAAGAGAAACTATTGTGATATGTCAGTATTTTTTTTTCACTGGGATTCATTGAATGTTGCAAGTATGATGCAAGTTATATAAACCATTGTGAAAGGGTTGATTTTGGTGATGTAAATCCATTGTGATGGATTTTCTACCCTCTAGTAATCCAACCCTGCGACCGAGAATTGTGGATTATGTTCGTATGCAAAAGTCTGGACTTTTCCATTGCCACATTGGTGTTTTTCCAGATGCTTCATGTGCTTGTTCTGGCCCAAAGCTTGCAGGAACTGATTGAGTGGTGAGATCTCAGTGATGCTCAAACCACCCGTTGCTGTTAAGCCTCCTTGCGGTGCATGTTGAACCCTGGAATTCCCTTGGTGCCAAAATGTTTTGATTATTTGGACCAAAATGTTTAGCCACCAAGAGAAGGACTAGGGTTCAACATTCAGCGGAGTGGAGATCAAGGATAAGAGTTGAACATCAAGAGGAAATATGGCCATGGCTCACAGTAGCAGCATTGCTTATTTTTGGTAGCGTATCCTATCACTGGGAACATCCCAAGTCGACAGGTATCACATTCCCCTCACGTCTAGTGGTGAACCCTTGGCGTCATCCTGATGCAGGGACAAAGTGGGGTGGGCCACATTCGTCGAGTAATGACGAAGAGAACTACTGGAGTAAGACTCGCAGGTCTGTGTAGATTGATGGGCGTTGGCCAAATTTGCCGGCAAACGTAGTTTTTGGATGTTTCTGGAAGTAAATCTCAGGGTTTCCCGAATGCTTTCCATCAACTTCCTTCATCCAATGGGTTGTTTCCATCCGCCCAGGAATCTGCGGCAGTTTAGTGCCCGGGAGTTGGCCAAGATGTGCTACTCCTTGGCGCGGCTACGCTTCCTGGCCCAGAGTGACTGGCCTCAGCATGGCTTGGATAGAAGTTACATGTTGTTTGTTTATGACTGCGCGTGACGTATTTCAAACATATGTGTATAGTAATATGACATAGGTATAGTGTAGGCATCAACACATGTCTCACTGTTGGTTTCCTCAAGCCCTGGACCGCTGAGGCAACGTGGATGATTTGGTGGAGGCCATGCGGCCGGAAATGGCACGACTGGTTGGCTCCCAAATCTCGGAGTTTCTGCTGCTGGGCCAAAACAGCTAGGGATTTTGAAATTTTGCGGAATGTTTAGATTGGTGGGTTATTTGTGGTAGGGTGAGTCCAACTATATTTGGGGTCAAAATTTCACCGCAGAAATAGGGTTGCTTGCAGCTATGTACTCATGTCAAATTTAGGGTATATCGGTTACTTCTTTTTCCTTAGCTATGACCGAGGAACACGATCTTCCTCTGGAAAAAAAAATCATCGACCACCCAATCTGTGCGTTTTCCGGGTCTCAGGATGTGATGTAGGGCCATGCAGTTTGTCGAAAAGTGGGGATGCCCAAAGATGTTTTGATGGGAAACATGATGATAAACCATGAGAAACATATAATATTATGATATATTATGATAGAATTGGGGCTGAACGTGAGGTTTGCCCTCGCAATGGTCAATGCTAGACACCAGCTGGACACGGCCCGCATACTTGCCGCTCAATACGTCGATGCCTGGTAGCAAACTGTTTCCCACAGTTTTATCTGGGGAAATTTACCGGATATTCCTGGATTTGGCGGTGAACGGTGTGGTTTGCTGTAAGTTCCTTGAAACCCGTCCATTGACACCTTTTCCTTGCTCTTTCTATTGGTGCAGCTGCGTCATGTAGATCTTTCAGATATCCTTTTCCGTTGCATCTTGGGAGATCACGGAAGGCACCCTAGCGTCAGGAAGAACCACCGGCGCTTCCCTACTTGGCTGATATTCACGGAAAATAATCCAGCAATAAGTGGGAGAGCTCCAGGTCTAGAAATAGATATGATTCACCACTTTCCCAAGTAGGGACCCGCGCGTCTAGTCCTGACCAGGACAGTATGGGAGGCATTCCCAAGATGAGTGGCGGCTCCCTCATTGACTATGCGTGGTCCCTGGTCGCTCTGGATTTGGTCCGGGAGTTTGAAAATGACTTCTCCGAAGCGCTGAAGGAAACCTTCAGCAGGACCCGTTTTCATCCCTCCAGAAGGGTTGGTCATTGAACATTTCGGAAAGCCACAATAAACAACTGTTCCAGCGCATGGTTTGAACATCATCAAGTCTCATGTTGTTTGTGCCGTAAAACCCAGAGTATTCTGCTATTCCCATGGTAGTCCCTAAGTTTTTGAAGGGACAAACCCACGAGGGTGCCGAGAATGCTTGAGATTTGGGGAGGACCAGGATGACTTCAAATTGGACCCAGGGACCCCTGAAAGCTGCAGTGGGTTTCGGGGCCGAATTTGGATGCAGGAACCCTCCGCAGAACCGTACGCCTTTATTGAAATTGTTTGCGCCTTTGTTTGCAAATAGTGCCGCTCACTGCACTTGGTTGCCTGGGATTTCATGGACCTCGTCCGTTTGGATCAGCTTCTTTGGAAGGATATCAGGATGCTTTATATCACTGATATCACCTTTTAACTTTCATGAGTTGACTTCTTGTGCTCTTCACAGGTTGGTGTTCTTCTTACTTTCTTCTTCCCCTCGGGTTTCTGCTGAAGAAAGACATGCGCTCCTCAGTTCTCAGGACGTGATTTGTGCACTCGAGCTGGAGTACAAGGATCTGAATATCCCGGTGGCTTCCAGCTGGAAAGCTGCTTGCGATGATGCCGCCCCTTGACTTCGAAGGAGTTCCAGACAGAAGAAGTTTCGTGACGCGCCAGCGAGTAATCCCATCCCCCTAATATTAAACACCCCCTAGATGGTCGTAATTGTGTGTAAATCCCCTACTTAACAAGGTTTCTAGGGTGTGTTTAATATTGGGGGAAGGGGTCAATGCAAGCTATAGTGCCTGATCTAGCTTGTTCTAGGGTTCCTTCCATTGTTTTGTTTTCGTGTTTCAGTTTGAATTGTTCGAGATGGGCTGGGCTTCCGGCTCATTTGATGACATTTTTTTCGCTTTCCGTTTCAACTCCCAACTTTGATCCGGTGAATAATCAGACATTAAACCTTACTCTCGGGGTCCTGATGATGGCTGGATCATTTTGGATCATGTCAGACCATCTTAGATCATAACTTTGGATACCCTCTGGTAACCAAACATGACTTCCTGGAAAATTCACCATTTAAATGCCAACCGTTTCCATTTATAGAGGATTTTGCTATTAAAATGCATCTTTTGTATCGGGATTTCCCAATTCACCTTGTGGTATGTGCTGAGGATCGTTATGAGATGGATCGCCTAGAGTCCTCCAGACTCCACAACGAGGTGATGATGCGCTTCGATCAGTTGCGGGGCTCCAGCAATGGCGTGCGATGGAAGTTGCAAATGCCACCGGGCGGTGGAACCGCTGGTGCTGTTGGCCCCCAAAATGGTGATGGTTTCTAGCCCAGACCGGCAGAAATGGTTTGAGCCGAGCAACAATATAACGGAAATCAACTTGAGAGAAATGATGAAACTGACATTTGGATATAGCCTATGGCCAATGACTCACTTTGGAAAGTGATATTCTGCAAATGCTTGCGTGATAATACTCTTCCGGAAATCTGCTTCCCTCCCATAGAATGGGAGTATATCCTATACAAGTACTGGTGAATGAATGTGATCAGCCCTCTATCTAGATAGCTATCGTGGGGAAAGCCACCAGTCTCTATCCTGCAAACATCTAAACACAGGTTATTTTCCACCTGCGGTCAGGTTGCCAGAGGTTAGTTAGTCTTTGAGGAACAAACAATTAGATAGTCAGATACTTAGATAGATTAGTAGAGTAGTTGTGTGTTGGATGAGTGTTTCTGGGCGCTGGAGTCTGGAAACCCCGGCAGTTTTTCTCGTGTCTTCAGGGCCTGGAGACATGCAGCTGAGGCAAAGGAACTCCAGCTGTGGACCTTATCGGGTGGACATGCTGGATCAAGAAACGAAGATCCCTGACAGCATTGGCAGCCTGGATCCATTTCTTGTGTCACCTGGGGCGTGGTTTCCAGCTGTGAGGTCTTACCAAAAGTACGTCAGAGTTGCTAGCCTTGCCCAGATTGAAGTCCGGACTGAGGCTAGCCATTGATTTGGAGATTGTGAGTTGGCCGACGGCACGTCATGTGAAACATCGGCTACTTGAAGCTCAGGGCTACCGCATGGTGAACCTTCAGTATTGGGATTGGCGCCGCGCGAGAACCGAGGAGGATCAAAACCTCTTCCTAGAGCGCGAGGTCACACGCGCGCTAGAGTCCAACCCACTGCCAGGTTCAGAGAAGCTGATCGAATGAGCAGATCCGTGCAGATCCAGTTGGAAGAAAAAGATCTGAGGCACACTGAGAGAGGTTTTTCCACACATGGGGGGCAGGGGGAGATCCTAATTGCTGAAACTAGAGGCATATAAATAGAGCGCCATCGTTGTTCAAAAGATTGGGCAGGTTGGGGTGGGGAATCCAAAGCTCTCATGGATACCCTGCGACTTTGCTGCATTCAATTCGGGTTTCTGTGCCAGGTGTCACCAAGCTTCATTGTATTGTTCACAAGTAGTTCAACACTGAAACTGAGCAAGTTGAGCAAGTAAACTGTCCTCTTGTTTCTGTCGGTAGGACTTGCAGTTAACTCATAGAATCAGTGTGTTTCTTATCATTTTACTTCGTAGTTCAGCCTCTCAGTGAGCCAAGCGGCCGCTGGAACAGTGCAGGTTCTTTTGGGAGTGTTGACGTGCACACTCCTTGCCCAACAGGATATGAACGGAACCAGCTGCTCAAACCACCCACTGATGGAGCCATGACTCTCGCTGCCAAGTTGCCGGGGGCAAGGCACAGCATGTGCCAGCAGCTGGAGTGATGCGCTGTGATGCCCCTGGCAGCTGTGCCAATGTGCACAGCTGGCCATGGGGGTCAAATGGCATGACACCATCAAGTCGCTGGAGGGCTGCACCCTGGATGGACAACCGGTCCCCTTGAGATCCGTCAATTTGGCCTTGCGAAGCGAAAAGCGTTGGGCTCGAAGTCTGGAGCTGCTGCAACGCCTTCATGTTGCTTGGACCAATTTCCGGCTATTGCATTGTCCCTTCCTATGAGAAATAGATGGAAATAGCATAATTCTGTCTCCCCCCGAATTCTAAAAACACCGCAAGAAACCATCGTTTAGTACGGTCTTGGATCTATTCATTTTGAGATCCCTCACTGGGGGTATTTCATATGATTGGGGGATTTGGATGATTTGGTTTACGGCAATATACTAGGGAAAATTGCAAATTTATACAATGATCCCTGACATTTGCCCAAAAAAAGGTATATTTCCTTATGCCATGCCCCCCCCCACGCAGATCTAAAAATAGAATCCTACAAAACAAGATGTTAAATCATGCTAAATCACTGTTTTCGATGGTTAATCCCCTATGTTAGCTGGTTAACTCCGATTCTTGCCGCTTATGTAAATCTCCACAAAATGGTTGAGATGGTTGGTGAAATCCCCATACATCTCATGATATCCCATGATCTCCCCATTTTTTCGCTGGTGATGGATTAGCCACGGAGGCTTGGCGCCTGCGTGGTGACACGGTGACCCTCAACAGCTGCCTTCGCAGTTGGCCCTGGCAGCGCGGTCTGGCCATCATGGCCACGTCGCTGGAGGTGGGATCGAGGATCCATGGGACGGGACCGAAGGGATTTTACAGGTTTTTTTATGATCACAAACGGTGCCTTTCTGATCACAAAAGGTACAGTTTAGAATAGTCTAGATTGTATTTTCTGAATAGTGATTCAGCACTTTGGGAGATGCCCTCACATTGGATGAGGTTGATTCGTTTGAGGTTGATGGTAGCCACAAAAGATTGGGTTGAACATTTGGCATGGAACTCAGACAGTTGCGCGAATCTGTTGGCAATTGAGATTGGTGGAGCGACTGTGCGCGTGAATGTGCTCGATACTCCGTACCAAGTTCTTGCTGATCGGATGATACTCTCGAAGCTCCTGAGGTATCAGAAACAGGTTGATGCATTTTTATTCTTTTTGGCCCGTCGCCTTTGACCTTGAAATGACACCAGCATCAGATTGTAGGTCATTTCTTGCTGGTTAGGTGCTTGGACTCTGTTTCTCACCAGGTGGATGTGATCACATGCAACACTGGCATCGCTGGAATTGGCCCTTGGCCCCAAACCTTGGTGATGTTCGACAGCTTTCAGCGCAGCACGGTGCAGGCTTGATGTGTCGACGTCAGCGGGAAAAAAATAGATCGACCACACATGACCACACAATGTGCGTTCAATGAGCAGGTTTCAAACTTGCAGAGATGGAAGATCATGTTTGTGTATGTCTGCTTATAGTGTGAACAATGAACCAGCAGTTTGGGGACAATTTTTAATGCCCATATGTTCGATCTGCTCCGGGTTACCGCATCAGTTCGATCTGCTCCGATGCATGAGAGAGTTTGTGGTGTCCGAGCCCCGTTGTGAAGGCCGACACCATCACCTTCAATTCCTTGCTGAGCCGAGTCTGGACGCTGGCAGGGTGCCTCCTTCACATGCGAGGTCTGCTGCTGAAATGCGATGCCTTCAATTGGATGATTGGGGCCCCAAGAACCTCATTCTAAAGTTGACTTCGTAGAAGGGCGGAGCTGCAAGAGCCACCCCAGCGCTAACATTTGCAGGTCGTTCTCTGGAAACCAATGTGGTCTCCTACAATGCCAGCATCCATGGGTCCGAAGGAGGGTGCTGAGTGATAGCTTTCTAACGCATCTCACTCCAACATGGACCAATATGCGCCACATCCAGGTGGCCCAACATCCAACATCCATGGTGACCAGCATCCCAGAAAATCAATCCAAGTGTAGCGGCCCTAGTCCTATTGGATCCTATTGGCCACATTATACACAAACATATTGTGGGACATGCAGAATCCAAACCTTTGCAGATTTCAGTGGTTCAATGGGGGGTTTGCATCAGGAGATTGGCGGAAGTCGCTGGACTTCCTCCAGCAGATGCTTCGGGAAGGCCTGGCTGACACCATAAGCTTCGGCAGTGGCATCTCTGGCTGTGGCCGCTCAGAGCCAAGGGATGTCACGGGTAGAATTCCTGGGGGAAACATAGATAAAGATGTGGAAAACCTAAAGTTTCCCCAGGAAACAGATCTAAAACTGGTGGGTTCTCTTCATCTATCGAATCTATGTTAGTTTAAAGGAGTGTAATTCCTGCAAAGCAACTGGGCCAAGGCAAAGCCACCCAGTGGCAGGGTGCCATTCACCTCTTGGCCGTGCTCCCTTCCCAGCGCCTGGCAGTGACTGCAGTTGCCATGAACTCCGCTATTGCGGCCGGGTGTCTTGAAGTGAACATACAGAGGAGATCTGGGGAGAATCACAGTTTTTAGCTAAAGTCTGTTCAACTGAGCTGTCCAAGGTAAAACGGAGTAACCGAGGGTCAAGCTTTTCAGATTGTGCCCAAGTGGCCTCGGGTCAACATTGGGTATCCTCAAAATGGGATGTTCAGCACTTAGAAGCCCACCGAAATCCAGGATCCCGAACCTTGAATGTTGACCTTTACCTATCCTAGTTCTTGAATCAGTGATTTTATCCAATTTCCCATATTTGTTGCGTAGTATTAGTGTTCTCCTTATGTTGTTTGATATCTGACTTATCCTTTTCCATAAGACATGCCGCCAGCGGGCCCATCTATCGCAGTGAACATGTTGGAGGCTGTCTGAGAATAGGATACCCCAAGTTTGATGGTTGTCCTGTCATTACCCCCATCGAATAGCAACTTTGGCCCCCCCTTTTGTGGACAGACCCATTGAGGCCTTGGCACTGCTCCACCAGCTTGCTCCACAAGGGCAGAAGTGCCACCGTGGTGTCGTACAACGCCCTGGCGGCTGCGTGCGAGCAACACGGCGCAGGGGAAATGGTCAGAGAAGTTGTGGGTTTCACTGAGTTACACCGGGTAAATTGCAGGAAACCCTGTTATCCCCCGCGTGTTTTCCGTTCCTTTGCAGTGTTGGAAGTTGTTTCTTTTTTGGCCCACAGGCACAAAGTGAGTTAGACAAGGGAGGGAGGATGGACACTTATGTCAAAGGGAACATCGTTTGTAGTGGAAGAATCTTTCCCTTTTCATGATGTAAACATGAGTGTCCCCAAAAATGGGAGGTCCCTTTGGGGGACGATTACCGCATGGAAATCCTTTGCATTGTAGATTCTTGGGCGTGTTTAGGGACTGAGTGTTGGATCATGCTTGAGTCATCCTTCCACCACACTACTTCTATTGATTTCACATTAGCGATCTCCCAGACCTATCAGCTATCTTATGACCAAATGCTTCTGCCACTTGGAAGCGGGGTGCGCTTCATAGCTGGCGTCCCAATTGGGTCATGACCGGTAGGTAGAACCAATGAACAAAGGACTAATTTCCTGAATCACATGTACAAACTCACAATGGATGCGTATATGTAGATTTGAACAGAAGGTGCGGGCAGAGCTACATTTCTTACCCAGGAAGTCGAGCAAATGGACATCCACCTTGTTGGTTTTGGAATCCCTGCTCTTGAATGGCTTCCAGCGGAATCTAGTGATGTGCAACACGGCCATCAGTGCCTGTGAGACCTGCAAGATTTGGTGCTGTCCTGAGATGTTCAATTGCCGCAGGTGTCCTGTGGGATTTGGGTGGATGTTGAATTGGTCCAAGCCATTCTGACAACTTTGATCACTTTGTCTTTTTGGATTTCTATTTTGACATTTAACCTTTCCATTGGTTGAAACTAGGGGCCCCGGGGATCCACCTTGGGTTGCAACCCAGGTCTACTGCCGAAGCCCTTCTGGCTTGTGGCCTGCCATTGGCTGATGTTGTGACCTTCAATGCAACGTTGCTGGGCTGGGTGATGGACCATTGAACTGGGGAGCTCCCTGGGTCACCAAGCAGATGAAATTGGGCCAGTGTTGGTAGATGTTCAAACATGTGGTGTTTTAAGACAGCTATCAGCTATTTGAATGTTTGCAATTTTTGTTGCGTCACCCAAATAAACGGACCCAGCTGGGTGTGGAAAACACCTATGCTGATCCGCAGCCACTGAGGCTGAGTGCCACAGGGCAGAGCCAGAAATGGCATCGATCTCTTGACATCTTGGAGCACCTCCAGCAGAGCCACGTGGAGGTGACAGATGAAGCACTGGCTTTTGGCTGTTAGATTGGGGTTGGTTGGCCCCAGCACCTTCATCATTTCATGGAAAACCATGTATCTGCAGATTGAACCCGGTTGATGCTAATCATCCCTCGGAGACGGGTAACCTATCCCTACATCCCCGTGGCCAGGCATCAGTGGTCACCTGCAACTCGACCATCGGTGCATGCGGTTCCTGGGTGCGGGGCTGCTTGCTGCTGCGCGATCTTGCGGATGTAGTGACCTGCAATGCCATGCTCAACACCTGCGGCACTTGGGAAACGGCAGCTTGGATGGGACATGGTCTGGACTGAAACGTGCTGAAAGTCTGTGGTTGGGGGTATGATGTGTGTGAGTCGGTGGAATCGATTCTTGTGGGGTGTTTCGCAGGTTCGAAGTGGAAGTTGCTGGCTAGGTTTTTTGAGTAAGTAGCAGGCTTCGCCCCATATGGACTCCCAACTTTCAGTTCAAAGGATGATCCTACCAGATTCCGGTGGAGAACGGGCATCCCAGATTTTGATGGCACTGGTACCGTCCTCGTTTGTCTTGGTGAAACAATGTCAATCAAAGTTACTTTGTGATTCGTGAAGAATTCTGATGCGGCTGGCCTGGCTGGCTCCCACTTTGGCAGCCATCTGCCACCAGGCTTGGTGGCTGCTTGGTGCCATGTCGGATCGGCGATGCGATGGCAACGCTGTGAGCTGTGGCACGGTGGTCGCCCGTTGCCGCGAGCAGTGGCGAACAGCCTGGCATCTGCTGGCGCAGATGGAGCGCCAAGTGCAAGGCAACGAGGTGGCAAGGGGCGGTGGGAGGCCTATGCCTTGAAATCCACTGGGGTTGATGCTTAAAAAGTGCTTGTCCTGGAGTCCTACTTCCTGTCCATATTTACATATATTTACTATGTATAGGATTACTGTTACATTATCACTTAATTAATGACTAAATGATAGTATGATTGTTTGATCACCCCATTGGTCCATCAGCTGGGTCTGGTAGGTGGTCTACAGTGCACTCCTCAGCTGCTGCGAGCAGGGCGAGGATTGGCGCGCTGCCTTGGCTGTGCTGGCCCTGATGCAGGATGCCAACGGCCTTGTTTGGGGCCATGAAGGGCCCTAGGAATCATCAAAAGTCCTATGAAAATCTGATGAAACTGAAGGAAATGAGTGGAAAACCATGGAGAACCTCTTAGTGAGCAGTGATTTGTTGAGCCATTTGAGCATGTTGGACTGGAACTCTTTAGATGGGACTTTGACAACTTTAAGAGGAAATTGGCGCCGAACTTGCGGTTTTGACCGATATTTATGTATCTTTTTCTCTTCAGTTTTGGTTGGGTTCAACATGTAGCTCTTTCAATGCAAATGGTTCGCCCAACACTCGTGGGTCGAAAAAACAGCATACGTAACCAGTTTGTCGGGCGAGACCTAATCCACCAAGATCAGACGTTCCATTTCGAGAAGTGTCGAGCTTCATCGCCTCACTGGTGGCAGGAGAAATCTCTGGCGAATGTGATTGCCATCAACGCTGCAATCAGTGCCTGTGAGAAATGCAAACGGTGGAGGGCCCCTTGACCCCAAGCCTTGTGGCATATGTGGCACATTCCTACCAGGAACTGCAAGAATGAAATGAGGAATGGCTGCAGACTTGGCCAGAGGAAATTTGGTTGTAACCATGACTGTTTCTGGGACTGAATCTACATCCCACTATGGGTTGATCCCCATCCTCCAAGGAAACCATACCCTATGTGCTAACGGATTTGGAGATAGGTCCCGAGATCGGCAAATATCCATGTCCCGACATTCAAGCCGCATTGTGTCACATACTGGCCACTTTCTTTGACTTCCTGCTGTTCATCCGAGGAAGCCTTGTCTTTGTTGGTCGCTCTGCAAGCCCAGCGACAGGATGATGTGGTGAGTCACAGCGCTGCCATTGGCGCCTGCCAGCTGTGGCCCATGGCCCTGTGGCTCTTTGCGACGATGGCGCAGGCACCCGACGTGCAGTGCTGCAACGCAGTGGTTGGGGCCTTGACCGGTGCCACTCAGTGGGCAAAAGCCTTGGAGACCCTCAGTGCCATGGGTTCCTACCAGCTGAGAGGCAACGCCATCACCTTGAACGCGTGCATCGATGCATGTGAAAGGTCTGGTCGTTGGTGGGAGGTGCTCCTGTTGTTGGCCAACTTGGATGAACAGATGGCGCTGGATCCTGCGCTGGATCCTGCGCTGAAGGCTGGCTAGTGAAAGCTGAAAGCAGGCAAAAGACAGCATGACAGCAAGAGCTTCAGATGTGATGCAGCCTCTTTGGGCCAAGTGCTACAACTTTGACCATATCCCAGGAGACAAGGGGCCAACGGTGTCCGTGTTTCCGTGCAAGGGGTCTGTTTTTGCTGGATGAAGCTGCTGAAGCCAGGAGCAAGGACGACGCGCAGCTTGCTTCTCAGTTTGGCATTCTGCACTTTCCAGCTAAATGATGCTAAATGGGCTCACGCTTTCGAAGCATTGAGAACCATCAAAGCCCTGGGTGCCCATACCAAGAGGAATCATCAAATGGCAGATTTCTTGTGTACCAATGTAGCAGATGGCAACCCATATTTCCCAGGCGGCTTGTACCAGCGCGACAAGAGGTTAGTTGTTGGGAGCCTGCGCGGTGGAGGTGAGGGAAATGTTTCCGAAGTCTTGCTGGCGTTGGAATCATTCATGGTGGATATGAGACTGCTATATATGAGACTGGCTGTTCAGAGGTCAGTGCATGATCTTCGGCCAGAATTCTGGATGAATTCTGGACCCATCCTTTGATGGTTTTAGAATGTGGTATATACACCCTTGATTTTGACTATGTGTTTGGACTCCTGTTTTTTTTAAATACCTACCATTTCAAGCTAAGTTGTTGGGTCGATGGGGCCCTGCCGAGTGTGGCTCCCAGTTGCTGCCTTCGAACTGCCGTCGTGACAAACGAGTGCCATGGCGGAATCCGCGCCGCTGATCGAGGACGAGTTTGCCCAACGAGATGACATGGGCCTGCAGCCAGTGACTGAGAAGACGGAGACAGAAGATCAGTCCTTTGCAAAATATGTGCCTTGGACACCCTGCAAACCACTGGGGGGCAACTTGTAGCGAGACATGAGTGTGTATAACTCTTTATAACATGATTTTTCAAGTAGATCATGTCCATTGAGGCAGACCAGAAGTTTAGACAAGATAGTTCAGGTTGGGACAGAGGTTGAAGCAGTCCCATATTACCCTTGTTGGCCTATGTGGTGGGAGCAGCCCAAACCGATTCAGGGACCATCCCGAAGTGTCAACATGAAACCAAAAAAGTTTGGTTGGGAGATTGGAAATTAATTTCTCTATATTTGTTTATGCCACTCTTTCCTAGTCGAGCCAATTTTGGAATTTCCTGGTGTTTCATGTTTGATGTATTTGATGTCTGATATCTTTACGAATCTTATTCCGGCCCCAAGTGGCCCCACCCGAGTTGAAGATGTTGATGGTGGCTGTTCCCTTGATGGGCTTGGCCTTCGGTGTGGGCACTTACTTCGCATCTGTCTACTTGTTGGGTGGCAAAACCATCCTAGAGACGAAGTTTAGCTTCATCAAGGAGCACCTGAGCACAGGGTTGGCAAGGGAAGAGTCTTTTTTTCATTGGAAATCAGCGACAAATGAATCAGAAGAGAGTAAAGAATAATGTTCGAAGGAAGTTTAGAAGTGAAACTTCCGACAATATGGACAGTTGAAAAGCAGAGGTGAGAAGAGCCAAGATGTGAAGAGTTCAGCCATGAAGAANTGTCGAAAAAGTGCACGCCGTTGTGGCGCCAAGCACATTTGGAAGTCAAAAGTGTCAAAAACTGATGGTTTTAAGCACATTTTGACATGTCAGTTAACTGACTGAACTAACAACTTAACAACTTAACAACTTAACAGTTGAACAACTGAACAACTTAACCACTTAACCACTCAACAACTTAAACAACTTAACAACTTAACAACAACTTAACAACAACTTAACAATTGAACAACTGAAAATTTTACAACTGAACAACTTAACCACTTAACCACTCAACAACTTAACAACTTAGTTAGTTAGTTAGTCAGTTAGTCAGTCAGTCAGTTGGTCAGTCAGTCAGTTAGTCAGTTAGTCAGTTAGTCATTTAGTCAGTCAGTCAGTTAGTCAGTTAGTTAGTTTGTTAGTCAGCTAGTTTGTTAGTTAGCTAGTCACTTACTCAGATAGTCAGTTAGTCAGCTAGTCCGTTAGTTAGTTTGTTAGTCAGCTAGTTAGTTCGTTAGCTAGTCAGTTACTC
>BGPT01000022.1:480250-506842 GCA_003297045.1 Symbiodinium sp. clade C Y103
TAGACAGATAGATAGGCCGACGCTCCAACCACTTGTCGGTCCATCAGTGAGTTCGCTCTGCCATCCATCAGTCACAGCAACGAACCTCTCCTATAGGTTCACCATTTTTGAAACTTCCGCCACCGCCTTGTGCGGTACTACTGGTAAGACAGAGCTTTTCCATTGCATGGTTTGTTTTTTGCAGGGTGTCCACTCTGTGTTTGGTTGTGAAGTTGGGATTCCAAACTCGGACCGCTCACAGTTCAGTGGCAGGAAGACAGGATGGTGAAAGAATCACTAGAGTCACTAGAGTCCCTAGAGACCACATGCCAGAAGCGGCCAGAGGCGCTTAAAGCTCCACAACTCCTTTCGGTTGCCCAAGGTATCAGCTGAGTTACATCTTCCTGGCTGTGTGGCTGGTGGGCTACACCCGCACGGCCTTGGGCTTGTTGGCCAACGCCACACGGGCGGGTGCACGCCTGGACCGACCGGATCAGCACGTCTACAAGATCATGGCCTGCTCGGGGCCGCTGAAGGACGGAAAAACCCGGAAGACCTCGGATGGACGTGGGATGACCGAAGATTTTTCACCATGTTTCACCAGCCAATGGGGATTCAATAGCATCAAGTCAATAGGGATTTCACTTCACCAATGGGTTTGGGTTTGAGAAAAAATGGAGCATAGCCGCGCATAGCCCAACATGACACTTGTCAGACATGAAAGAACATGATGACCAACCATTGGATTCTAGGGCCACCCCATTCTTGGACAAGCCCAAATGAAGGACAGGGACCTGACATGTCACCCTGGTAGAGTCCATCGGAATTAAACATTGAACGGCACTCATTCCACAGCCACGATGTTTATTAAATTTTAAGAGGGGTTAGCACTACCCTAAGCCCAGTGAGTTGTTTCAATCTGCACCTTGTTCCATTTGGAAGGCAACAAGATATCATTCTTTCCAGCTGTTTGCCCTAGGCCCTAAACATAGAGCCAGCCAGTCAAGCAACCTCTCTGAGATGACCTCGCGCAGAAGTTCAGCCCTGTCCTCATTCTTGTCAGTCACATAACATGTTAAAATGTTGGTCGAACCTATGTACATTATATATATAATATAGTTTTTATTTCTTATTGACCGCAACTTGCATCATATTTCATGTTTCCGACCTGTATATGAAGTTAAATGAATATATACATACGCATACATATACATATACATAAGCTTTATAAGACCCCCACTTTCCCGACCTTGCTTCGCCAACCACGCCTTCCTCAAGGACGCTCCCTACGTCCTGATGGCCAACACTGGTGCCGTGGGGCGTTTCAACCGCGTGCAGCGTGCCCTCTTCAACACAGATGAGTCGATGCCCTTGCGACTTGGCGGTGCAATGGGGTTCTTGATGGTGCACTTGGGGGCAGAGGATGATAATGGTGGATTAATAATGGGTTCGTTTATTATGTGATTAATGGTGATTAATGGTGATTAATGGTGATGTATTACGAATAGTGGACTATGATGTTGGATCAATGATAATAACATTGGATTAATATGTGGATTATATAATGATTCATAATGGGTAATGGATCAGCATCAATGATCAATGGATCAATATGGGCTATACAATGGTTATATCATGATCAATGGATTACGGGTAAGCGTGGCAACAACAGCCATAAGTTGGGATAGAAGCCCTAAACTATGGATCCACTTCTACATAAGTCGAACTGGACCCGAAGTGAGGTTGGGGGTTGGGGTATGATGCCGGCATACACCCGTTGAGCCATGAAAAACACTGTGTATGGATTTTTTTATTCACGGGTTTTTGATGTTTTTGGACATCCTCTTTTGTTGTTCGTCGTCATGCTCCTAAGCCTTTTGATTGATGATTATAAGGGGGTTATAGTTGTACTTCCCAATTCAAGATTCAGTATCATCATCCATCATGAGAATCCCTATTCACTACAATGGAATGACAAAAGGTTCTGAACATTGTCCTTTCGGAGGTTTTTGATGAACACCGTTCTGGCCAGCGCCGTCTTCGGCCCGGTGGTCTTGCTGCCGTTGCTTCTGCCACTGGTCCAAGTGGTCTGGTCCATGGTGCTGATGTCTTCAACGAACAGGTATGAATAGGTACGGGTCAAAACCTCTGGGCCCAATACTTGCAACCCAAAAATAACTATGCGGCAAATGCAGATCACGCATTTGCCACCCATTGACGGGTTGTCACCATAGGGTACAAAGGTGAAGTGAAACATAGTCTTTAAGGAGTGAAAATCATCCAGCTAAAATTGCCAGCAGATAAGGACTGCTCAATTTGACCTTTGCAAACCCTGTCCCGAAGTGAAAGTGGGCCCGACCAACTCCGAACACTAGATATCTCATTTGTCCTGGCATCAGAGGCACTGAATTGCATTGCTCATGGACCAGCCAGATTGGGGGTACGGTAGCACTCACGCGAGGTATGGCTATCATCCCTTGCATCACCTGTAGACCTTGCATTTTGGTATCGGATCCGCGGCTCAGGTACTCCTATGGTCGCTTGACCTTCGCGGTGAAGTACAAGAACTCGCTCAAAGAGCGTGGGGCGGGCTTTTTGCCTTCAATGATTGGGGAGAAATGGATCGAAGGACTGGCTCAGATCGAATGATCCGTGGCCATCAGCGGAAGACATGCTGCGGTGTCATGATGAAATTGGCAAAAGCAAACATGGCTCGATGTTTACAAAGGCAGCCCCACCATGTGCTACCAGATTGTACCATTTGTAAAGGATTGACCACTGTCGAGGACTCACAGCCCTAACCACGAACCAGTCATTTCTGTCAATGTCTTGTTGCGGGCCGTGAGGACTCACTCTGTTCTCTGCCATCAAGGGCTTCTTCTTCTGAGCCCTGCTGGCAGCATTGATCCTTTTTCCTAGTGGAAGGGATGAATCCAGGGCAACAAACATAGAACAGACGCCCTTTCGCTGCACAGGTGACTCGAAACCTCCAAAGATCCAAGGGTTTGAGGCAAATGGCAGCGATAAACTCAGGCAGAAAAGTTGCACCTTCGGCCACAGCTGCCAGTTTTTTCAGGGCTGCATTGCTTTTGGGCCAAACAAAGACCAGATCGAAGGGCGGGGGAGTATATAGCCCCAAAGCACCACATTGTGGAGCCCAAAGTTGATTTGAACAATTTGTATGAGGCATTCACTGCATTTGTCTGCCATATGTAGAACAGGGGTAGAACACCCTAACTTTTTTGGGATGGTATGTCATCTTTCTCCAGGTCTTTCTACTCAAATCTAAGTCCTATGGGTGTAGGCGCCTCCAAAATCGGAATGTTTGGTGCTGAAAGTGACCAGCCTGTTTCCCTGGGCCTTGCAAGGTCAACCTGGGCAAGCGGTCTAACCAACCGAAAATGAAAAAAAACTATGCAAACATGATGTCATACACACAATCCATGACAATCCGCTCCTTAGATCTGGCAACAAGAGCCAGCCTGATCTTCGCCTGATGCAGGTCCAACGAAGGCTTTCAAGGGAAGCTGTCTGAGTCTCAGAATCGCGAGAGCAGCACCAGCTGGTTGGGAGCTGATGGGGCCCGATACAGTGGGTAGATGGCGTTGTGTCTGGCGTGCCCGCTTGATTGGTGCAGGGATTGGCTGATCTGCATGCAATGACAATATTTCCATTGACCCTCAGACAATGACATGATTTCCATTAACTTGTGCATATCTGATGTGCTTTGGCATTGTAGAATTATCCGTGGATCACATCAAGAGACCCAAGCAGTGTGGCCGCTCTGCCTTTCAGCAGCCATTTTAGTGCCACTCATATCCGTGGTCCTGGTGGCTGAATCCCAACACATTGCAGCTTTACGGCAAGTTCAAAGTCCGGGCCAAGGATTTAGCAGTCACTGTGCTCATGTTAGAATGTAGCATATGTAGCTGAATATCTGCGGAAACAGTTTTGAGATCTGTTTGGAGATTATGATCGGCCTCTGTGCCAGAGAGCCAATGCTCGTACTCATATTTTGATGGTGGCAAAGGTAGGCCCCTTAATGGATCTTAATATATCTTAATGGCTGTACTTGGAACGCTTGGAAACGGTTTCGGAAACGGTTGGAGCCCAAATTTGGTGCGGACCGTTCCAGCTTCGGATGAGGAAGTCATGCGCCTCCTTTCCCTGCTGGCGCCAGCAGTGGCGCTGGTGTTGGATGAGAAATCCTTGGAGGCGCTGGAAATGCGTGGTGCATCGAGCTATGTCCATATAGTATCACGAGTGGCTTCAAAAATGGGGGGATACAATGGAATACATTATATATACACATTTGTATGATCTTGTATGACTTCACCAGCAAATGTGATCGATCCAAATCGAAGATGTCCAGCGAAGTGTGGGAAGATGATGCCAACCAAACCCATGCCAGAATTGTTCTTCAAATAGGGCATTGGTGGTATGGTAATCATTGCAAGTCAACTGCCCACAGATGGTAGCGGATGATTTGTAGTGGCAGAGGCATACAACATTTGAGCCTCTTGACTTGACAAAACCACCTCCGAACAATAAAGAGCCTTTGGCTCAGATGCTGTGAACATGCGGCTGATGAAGAGGCCTCACCAAGGACGTTCCAACATTTCCCCGTACTCCATAAATTTTTCTCCTGGTGTTTCCTTCTCCCGGAAGACATCCATTGCTACACCAGAAGCCTCTTGGATTTCCGGGGCCTTTCAAGGCACCCAAAAAAAAGCACACCAGACCAACCCACCATTTTCACCATATAACCTTTTCCCGAATGGGGTGACATGCCCCCTTAAACCTACTTTCACACGGTTTGTTCCCCCCAAATTTTCTGACAAGTTGGCATGCCCCAATTCTCCCCAGTCCATGAGGCTAAAAACTGTCCAACTTGGGGAAAAAAAGAGCCGTTAAACTAAAGTTACAATTTACATTGATTTATAATCTACAACCATGATGCATCCACCCTCAAAACATCTCTAGGCTTAAACCGGCTAGTCGCCTAGTGCCATGGATGCGCTGTTCACCGATCCCAACTGTACTTTGTCGGTGCCCTGGTCCTCGTGGCTGAGCCGCCTCGAGGGTCTGGGAGGTTTGGACCTGGGGCCCTTTGGGGCGGAGGCCACGGCAGAAGGCGTCAAGGCGCAGCAAGCAGAGGCCGAGCTGTTGGGAGGGCTGGAGATGTGTGGAATATGAGATGTGTTGAGATGTGTGGAATATGAGATATATATATGTAAACACAGATAGATAGATACATATTTACATAAGTTCTTATGGACATATCAGGCAGGTGTAGTGGAAATTATGACATGGACTGCGACTTAAAACAAACCCACGGCATGTTTGCCTTCTGGATGCGCATACATGTTCTGCAGCTAAACAGTTCGAAGATGAAAAATGATATTTGCCAAATATTTCCAAGATTTCTTGTTCTCACTGAACTTTTTCTGGACTTTGTTTTGTGGCTTCCATGCTATTTGAGGGCTCCATTGCCACAGGAGGCTGCCGCAGCGCTGGGTCTTGGCCCTGACAACGGCTGCTTCCTTGGGAGCTCGACGCTTCTGCTGGCACAGGCGGAACTTGGAGCGCAAGTTGCTCAACTGGTTGACAGCTGCGATTCTTCAAAAAACAAGTTTCCATTCAAAAACATACTGTAAAAGGTGATGAACTCATTTTTTTGAAGTTTTAGTTTTTGCTTGTTGGCTGCAGATTAGGGTGTGAGAAGACCTGATCTGTTTTTGGCGGTTTCACATCAGAGACTCTCTTTTGTTCCCCCCAATTTGCAACAAAACAGAACAATAATACGTGCACCAACCAAGCAGTCGTTGGGATTCACAGTTCGTCCAGGTCGTTGGTGCGTGGCGCCGCGGGCGCTTTGTGGCAGCCTTGCAGACCTTTGTGGCTCAGCTGCCATGGTGGGTTTGGGATAGTCATCACCCCTCCCTGGTGGGAGTCAGTCACCCTGTATACTCCTGTATATAGAATCCCTAGTAGCAAATAGAAACAATAATATCGGGGGTGGGCCAACTGGTGGGGGTATAGTTCATACCTGGGGATCCGGTGGAATTGCTTTTGCCTTTTGGGGAGATGGGGGGATCCTGCCAAATTCATCTACGGTGAGGCAGTGTTGCACGACCATTTCCTGACTGCTGCTCATCCCGGCTTCTTTCTGCATAGTGCTTGGCCACTGGGTGACCAGGAGATTGGTTTCATGATCTGAGAGTTCTGTTCTGACACTTCAACCCCTCAGCCAGCTGCAGGACGTGCGTTTTTGGAAGGACCGCCTGCTGTACCAGATCCGGCGCTTTCGGCAGATCGTGGGGCGGAGCTTGGATCAAGGGCAGAAAGCCTTCGATGAGGTCCCAGATGCCGTGGAGCGGGACCGCGGGCGTACCAGGGTCCAAATGCCCCTAAATCTTGAAGTGTCCACTGTGATGATGTGGCAGGTTAGATGTTGATATCAACTTGTCACTGTAGATGCCATAGTCATCTTGGTATATCCTTGCTTTATTTTGATTTTGTGAATCTTGACCGAAGAATGGGTAACAAATGGTCGAACATGGGCGAAACCCAGCCAGCTGTGGTTCTTCACATGCAGCAGTAACTTCCTCATCCCTTGCAAGGAGAACCTGGGCAGTTTTGCCTCCCACGCCTTCCAACAGATGCAGCAGCGAAACGCTTCATCCCACTGGCCTTGGGAGTTGTCTCCCACTGTCGCCTTGATCCCCAACTATGGTGGCACCCTGCCCCCCGTGCGGGTCTACGTCTACGGCGAGTCAGAAGTGCCAGCCCTGGGGCCTTTGACGCGCTCAGCGGCCTTCTGCCACTATCGCCAGTGGGGGATGGATGTGGGTTTTCACGACTTCTTTCGAACCTCCCCAGTGCGCACCTTCGCGCCGGAGGAGGCAGACTACTTCTTCGTGCCAAGCTATGCCTGCTGTCATCAGGTCGCGGGGATGGCGGATTTTCCGGAGTTGGATAGGGATTACGAAGCGGCGGTGACGCAGCTGGCGTATTTCCAACGGACCGGTGGAAGAGAAGCTTGTCTTGAGTTAATGTAGCAATTAGCAGCGTGGATATTGTTTTCTGTATAATTTACTGAACTTCTTGCTTTGTCCCCTTCGTTGAACCGGGATTTGTATGGATTTGTCTCACCCCTCAGTTGGGCACCCTTTCATAAGCACATTTTCAGGATCACATCTTCTCCTTCCACTATATTGACCTTTTCCCATCCTGGCGCAAGCGCATTCCCAAGAGTGTCATTCTGACGCCAGAGACGGAAGTGGGTTTCGAAAGATCTCTGGGCGACTTCGGTTTGGATCAGACGCGCTTCCCCCCGTTCAACCCATTGAAGGACATCGTGGTGCCACCGCCCCTTGGATTCCTAAGAGGTCAGGAAACTGGGGCCTAGGGCCACAATGCGTGCCACGACCCCGCATCATGGGGCTGCTGAAGCCGAGGTACATCAATCTCAGAGATATCTTGGGCTTCCACCGCCACAGCAAGGTGCGACTGGGACTTGCCTATGGGGATCGGAATATCCAACCAACACCAACTTGTCAATGTCACGTTTGGAGGAAACCGGGTCCTGAGACTTTTTGGACTCCACGCCAATTCCCGCAAAATCATCATTCAGCAACGCGCAGCAATCTTGGATCATCTCAACATTCTTGCTTCAGAAGCAAAGATCTTGTGATACCTCTGATAGCACTGATATTTCCTAGACATATCTAGCCTTTCTTGGACGACCCCAACAACCCCCAACCGCTCCTTGGGTCCAGGCCCTGGGCTCCCGTTCCATCCTGGCCTCCTTCGCTGGGAAGCTCTGGGACGCCGAGTCCGTGGCTGAGGCGGCGGAGGTGAGGAACCGGGTGGCGCAGCTGGGGAAGGCGCCCGGCTTCCGCAGCTTGGTGGAAGACGTGGATGATGCGGATGACGGGGATGGGGACATTGGGGGAGGGTTGGTTGGTTGGATATGACTTGGTCTTTTTCTGTTCTGAAGTTTTCAAGGATTTTTTCATGATTTCATTGTTTTGGGGTGTAGGGGTCAAGTATAACACGATATATAACTGGACTTAGAAGAGTGGCTGGGCCTGGCGCCCCCATAGTCCTGAGGTCAGCTTTAGCCACCAAATGTAAGGAAACCTGTTTTGTAGCTTGGAGGGTTTTGTGGAAGGTTGTGGCTCGGAGCATCACAGATCCTGTATATGTCAACTCTTTTCAGTGTGGCTATTGTGGCTCATGTGCGTTTCTTTTAAAGCTTTGGACTTGTTTTTTTGGATTGAACGTGTGCGTCGTCCAGTACTTAAGAGAGAGAGAGAGAGATTGCACATTGATAGCATTGATAGCATGGTGGAAAAAGCAAAGCTTGATTTCTTCACAGGCTGTTGTCATTCTTGTCTGGAGGAATGATGATGTTTGAGGGTTTCATCGATCCCAGGAGCACCAGGATTCCTCTGAGCCACTACATTGTTACATACTCATCGTGGGACTTGGGTTGGTTCAAAGGAGCAGCTGAGGAATACATGGCTATGCCAGTATCAAGGACATGCTGAATCCAGATGGCATGCAAAGGCTGGAAACGCACATGCCATTTTTTGTTGAACAGTTCCACTCCTGGCACAATTTCGTCATGCCAGTGTTGCCAACATTTGGCTGTGGAGGCTGATGGGCGACAGCGTTTTCTGCTTGGTGCCCCGCGGGCGCGCGGCGTGGTCCGTGCGATTTTTCGAGTCTCTCTGGGCTGGCTGTGTGCCAGTGCTCTTGTCAGACCACTATCAACCATCCTTCGACCAGCTGTTTGATGCAACCGAGAGACTTGGCTGGGAGATTTTATGAACTTGATGACCTGCAACCACATTTCTTCTTGTCCTTGGGAGGCTTGCTAGTGTCGCAGTTTCTGGTTGACCTTGGAGACATTTTTTTTTAACTCCAGGAATGCTTGGGTTTCTTGACACAACGAGGTTTGTCATCAAATGGCCCGTGTCTCGCATCGATGAGTCCTTGGTCTCCTTTTTGACCAACATGCCGTTGGACGTGGCGCGACGCTACATCGCGAATGGTCGCAATGTGCGATGACACTTGGTGGGTGCAGATCGGTTCACGGATTTCTTGCGTTTGTAGATTTCTTCCCCCAGGAAACTGACAAAGTTGAAATAGCCCCAAACAATGCATTCTGCACCGGAAAGCTATCTAAGAAATAGGAGACTTTCCCCGAGAAGATCAATACAGATAGCACATCCGAAGGTTTGCTGGTTGTGCCGCCCCCCCTATCGCTGAGGTTGGTACCTCTACCCACCACCAGAGGTCTCTTGGATCGGCGATTGGCAAACTCGGTGGCTCGGTAGAGTCTTAGAGAAGGTGCCGGTGGATCATGTACCCACCATATTGCCATCTCTGCAATGTGTGATCCGTCAACTCCACTGTTAGCTGCTGATCTCTTAAATCAAACCAGTCAAGGATGACTGACTATCAGAACCAAACCCATCAAAACCTATGGCTTTCTGTCCAACTTTCCCCAGTTTGATCAGGCTCAGCCCCTAAAAACCCAGGGTTTTCCATGGTTTTCCAAGGCATGAGCTGGAAGAAGTAGAGAAGCACGTGTGTCCCAACCTCTCCAGTTCCCGCAACGCCTTCCAAGCCGTTGTGGAGATCCTGGCGCGCCGGAAGGTGGCGAGCCGTGTGAGGCCCAACTGCAGATGATGGTAGATGTATTATGATGATTCATGATGATGTATGCTATCTCATAATATCTTAATAAACTATTTTTTCAATGATTTTTGAGTCATGGTGTTTCTCTTAGGTCTTTGTTTGTTGATCATTTCACTGCTGTTTGTTGACAGAAAACTCCACTCAAGGTGGGGGTGGTTTCTTTCCATTCATGGACCAGGGGCCCCTGTATCTCTCACGCTTGCAGGCCTGAAGCCTTTTACATGCCAAACCCGCAGCGGAACTTCGAAACCACCGTGGTGGATGATGCATTGCAGCCATTGACCGATTGATCACTTCGAAAAAAGGGTCAGCGAAGCTGGTGTGGCCTTGTGATCCTTGTGATGTTTTCGGAAGTGTGACAACGGTTCAATTCCTTCTTGAAGTTGGGATGCTCCAAACATCAGGGACCTTAAGCCCTCATTCTTCGATCTGTAGATCTATATATTGCTTTTCTTCCCATTCTGATCCGTTCTATTCACATTTCTATTGGTTGATTTATACATATAGAGCCGAAGAGCCATTCTTGTGGCTGAAATTCTCATTCATTCTAGAGTTCCTACAGTAGTATACAGTAGTTCTATTACTATCCCCCTTTGCAAAAGATGAACTTCTCCAATTTCTGCCCCAGCTCGGTTCCCATATGCCAGGCGGCAAGCAGCTCGCGGCCCGTCAGCAAGGTGGTGTCGCTGCTTCAGGGCATGAAGGAACAGCTGGAAGGCGAAGCTTCAGAGGAAGCAGAGCTGATGGAGAAGTACAACTGCTGGTGCAAGGACTGAAATTGCAGAACCCCCAGGGGATTTGAAGGGGTTTGAACTGAATGTAGCTGATGATGATGATGATGATGATGATGATGATGATGATGAGGATGATGAGAAAGGGACTTCAAAAACATGTTGGATTGAGGACTACGGTGGGATCAGGGGTCATCGTGGTGACAGGAGAACGGAGAGGCTAAGGAGAAGGCCATCTTGGAAGCCACTTCTCGAATCGAGGAGCCCAAGATGCCAAGATGCTGCCAGAACCGGGGGATTTGGTGTGGGTCGATTCGGGGTTTGACACATCAAATTTCTTGCTCATTGATGTAGGAACTTTTGTATCAATAATTGCGGTACCCAATGGAGTGATTGTCCCACTCAGGAAGTGCTGAGTATCAAATGCTCAGCAAGTCCCCCAAAGTGGGATGAGTTCCTCATAACCTCTAGATTCTGGGTGATTTTGAGCCCCCCTAATTCTTCAACTACTTTGAAGCTTGAATTTCAACAAGTTTCACTACCCCTCTTTAAACTCCGCCAGTTCCTGGAATTGCCCCGGCCGCCAGGAGTGGGAGAACCGCATCGCCGAGCTCAGTGCTATGAGCTCGCGCCTGGGGACGGAGTACAAGAACCTGCCACCTGGATGGGAGATGTTTCGACCCGAGGATCGGTGGAAACAGAAAATGGGGGATGTTTATATGGATCTATCCTGAACAAATTGCTATCTTAATGGATTTACCCTCAATCAATGGATTTTTCAGGCTATTTTAATAGGTAAAATATGTAAAATGATGTTCTGCCCGTGGATGGACATGTGCATCCAATTTTCGGATGCTCGCCAGCCATGTAGGAGTACCAGAGCGTAGACAGAAAATGTCATACAAAAGGTGGACACAGAATTGACTATGCATCCTAGAAGCCTAGAACCAACTATGGTTGAATTTACTCTCGTAGCCCGAAAATGGAGAAAACTCACTTGTATATCGATGAACTTTTGCATCCCTTATGTAACATTACGAGAAGGCAAGGGCGAATTTTGATGCAACAAGAATGCACCTTGGAAAACAAGATTTTGGGCACTCGGATCTGGTGATTTCTGAGGGATGTAGAGGCTGTTGGGGGCTGCACTTCTGCTCCCAAGGCAAGAAGAGGTAGACAAGAACCAGGCATCCATGGATGAATCCATGGCCCTTCGCAAGAAGGAGGCACGTCACCTCAGCACTGAGCTGTGGAATGCTGTCGATGGCTTGGTTGGACGCAAAGCGCACATCAGGTTGCAAAGTTCTACGAGGAGGAGAAGGAGCTCTTCAATAGCCTCAACTCAGTATGGTCCTCAGCATCGCTGCTCACATTGCAGTGACCAAAGCACTTTTGACATCACACCCACACCTATCGATGCTATCGGAAAACAGAGTCTTGAGCACTCACTCTACTTGACAAGCTTCACATGTAAACAAGCTTGCCATGTAACATCGTCTTTGGTGCTTTGGGCGTCTTTGCAGCCCTGTGCCCACGGGCTGAGTGAAAGCCACTGAAAGCCTTGCCGTTCGACCGCAGAATTCAGTGCTCTGAGCTCTTCTTAAAGGGCTTAACTTTCTCAATCCATTGCGAGGGCCACCAATCTTTAGCATCAACGCTTTAGCACCAAAGGTCCACCTTGTGACGCGGTCCATTCAAAATCATGGCAGCCCAGGATAGATCACCCAACCATCGGTCGTGTCAACAGGGGTGGTCCAAAACTCGAATGATTTCGCAGGCAAGCAACCCTCACACAAGCTCACTTTTTGGGTGGTATTCCGACCCTACTTCAATCATTAAAATCCTTTTTTGAATCAACGTTGCATTCAGATTTGTTTAGGTGAATATCGGGCCGCCTTCAGCCCCAAGCCAGGGCCAGTTAAGTTGACTGGCCTTTTCGAGGGCCCTCCATGCGCCGCTCACGTCGCTTCTGTGGCGTTTTGCTGCTGGCTCTGCTGGCCTTAGCACCTGCTTCGTTGGGCCCCAAGCGAGCTCTGCAGCAGTTGGGGAAATGGACAAATCAGGCGGACGACTGGGATAGGTAGGGAACATCACGACCAGATCAACCAGCGAAAGCATGGATTTTCCCAATCAAAGTGGGGTAAAAACCTGGGTTTCCAATGTCTTTGGGACTGAAGATCATTTGAAATGGAGGCCATGGAGGTGAAGCAGTGCTGAACCCTCCCACAAAGTTGGGAAACCATCATTTTGACCGTCAAAGATATTCAAACATGAGGATTTGAGCATGTGGCATGGAGAAAGCACTCTCTGAAATAGGGCGATGCCGCATACCAACACCCGCAAACCGCAAACCGTGGCCTAACCGATACGGAATGTCCCAGGCTTAATGAGCATAAATCAACGACAAAACATTTTTACAGAACCATACAGTCAATGGACGTGTGGACATGACTGGCAAAGATGCCGACCCAACCAGCGAACATCCGAGATGGAAGCGCCAAAATGGAACTGCGCACCTAAAATGTGATTTGACCCGCATGACCTACACGAGAGATACAACATGAGACAACCATGGTCAATGGTAGTCGGGACGCTTCCCCTGCGCCATCAGGCCGTCTCCGCCATTGGCCATGCCGTGCTAAGATCTGAAGACATGGATCTGGCCACGATCAGCGGGGTGGAGCCGGATCGTCCCGGGGGGCTGTCTGCGCTGGCGGTGGGGGTCGTGGGGAACTCGCTGGCCGTGCTGCTGCTGGTCCGCTACCTGGAGCGATTGCGGCACAGCAACCCCCTGCTGCACGAGGGGAATCTGACCCGGCTGCAGGGCTCACCGCAGTGGGCTGTGCCTTGGGGATCCAAGGAAATGCTGCAGCAAAACTGGGGATGGCTACGTGCAGCCATGTCGGTGAACATTGATGATGTGGAGGCAGCAGCTGGATTAGACGCCGCAATGATGGTGGAGTTCGCCGACCTGTCAATGCAGATCCTAGCTGTCATAGGCGAGGGGAACGCTTTGAATTAGGGGACCAGTCATGACTTGAGGTCAGGGGGCCGGTCATGACTTGATTTCGAGGTTTGTTTACTGTAGTGTTGGTGGTATTTTGTAGTTTAGCTGGCAATCAGTGGCTGTCAAATGGATGTGCACCTAGGAAGGCAGGGATCACATGTCAGGCCTCCCGTTGGTCTGCATCCTTTGCCCTCTTCATTTCTTCTGCGGTGGTAGCCTCGACGAAGATGATATTCTGAGTTGGATTGGCATGGCCAATGTAGAACAGGGCAGTTGGCTGTGTTGGGTCCACAGTGGTATCGTTTGGTTCGTGGTCATCGTGGTCCAGCATTCAGTGAAGAGTGCACAGGTGTGGGATTGGGGCGTCCGTCCGCAAGTTTTTGAGGACATCCGTTGATTTAAAGTCAGAAATCTGAGTGACAATGATAAGGGTGTAATTTGGACATGCCATAGGCCATACTGTAGGTGTCTTGTTGGTTTCTCGCCTGACTTGCTGTTCAGGTCTCATTTGTCTCAAGGCGGGTTCAGTGGCTCCGCCGCTTGCCCCCGCCACGATGTACCACAGTGCTAGTCGAACATATCCCTCCAGAGCATTGCTCGGACAGTGGCTTGGTGGTTTCACTAATTTTTTCTATTTTTCACTTTTCCCAGGCAGATGATGCCAAGAATGAAGTTTTGAGACACACAGGCACACTTTGTATGACACATATTTTTGAAGTGTTTGAAAACGCTGACCAGGTGGTTTGGTGGCCTATTTCAACTCCGTCTTTGGCCGGGACGTCGTGGAATCAGCGCACGTCACCAGGCCTGCGGCTATCTGGGATCTTAAATGACACTACTGAAATGTTAGGAATGAGGTCAAACCTGGGGGAACATTGTGAGCCCTGAGGGTCTCAAGCTGCAGTGTTCCCACTTCCATTTCGACCAACCGCCAGGAACACCCGCATGTTGCGCTACCATTTGGCCATGATCCGCAAGGCCCAGGACCATGTGGACCAGGCGGTGCGTAGCCTGGAGGCCTGTGGGGAACGGCCCAAGGCCTTCTTCCCCCACAGCCCCATGCACAAAGCCGTCACGGCGGATCACATCGTTCCGGAAAGCCCCGTGCTTGGGGAGATGCGCGATGTGATTGAACGTTGGTCCGAGGCTGGGGAGGGATGGGGCTAGATGGTATGGAAGAAAATTCGAAATATTTTTGGCTGGACGGGCTTGGTAGGGCAAGGGTTCCCTCGGATTTATATATATAGGGTAAAGATAAGGAAGATTATAGTGATGATGACGACAAAGATGACGAAGATGGTGACGATCCTATCCGTTCCATTGGGATACGTCATTCGAACTGACGTCATTGCGTTGCTCGTCGTTGCTCCAGGTGCTGCAGACCGAGCGCTCCGCGCTCTGCGCAGAGCGCCTGCGCCTGGGCCTCTGCAATGCTGGCGAACCCGACTTCCACGAGGGCGGCTACGCAACCAGCGGCTTCGTGCCTGGGTGAAGACTGCTGGGGTCCAGGGGTCCAACAGTCCAAAATATTTTAGCCATGGGATATGACTGGTGGATCGCCACAGAACCAAGCAAGACTGGTGGATGTCACTTAAGAACATGGTGAACAATGGTGAAAATAGCTGGGGGGTCTGAAGCGGTGGGAGGAGTATTGGGCTTATCCGAAAATCATTGGCCAACTGAGTTCCGCGTCCCAACTGTATGAACCTGAAGGTAGACTACAACTGTACACAAATGGTTGGCCCATAGATTCCAAGCCCTTGGTGAAATCCCAGTTTTTGCTGGTGAACTCATGGTTTTGCTGGGTAAAATCACTGCAGGTCACCTTCCGGACGCGCCGCGACGCGGAGATTGCGCTGCGCATGCAGTACAGAGCGCATGGCATGCAGCCGCACGGCCCGTGGGAGTTAATACCATTCATCCATTTTTTTGGATCATGATTATCATTTGGATAAGAAATGATTGGAATATCCACTGAGTGGGTTCATTTAATAGCGGGATAATTTGCTGATGGGCACGAAACTGATGATTGATGTATGATCAGTGGAATATGTTTTAATCACATATATAATCCCGTCCCAGCAGTATAAATCTTGTAATGCCCCACCCTTGGGGGCCCAAAATGAATGGATTTAACATTAAACCAGGGTTTGTAGGGAGTCTTTATTATTGGGGGATTGGAGCATAATATCCAATGAATGGATTATTGTGGCCACTATAAATAACAAATGGATATACCCACAGTGAATGTCCTACATGAGTCTGAACTTCGGATATATAACCCCAACACGATGGCACATTTTAGGGGAACAATGGTGATGAACCGATGGATTTTTGGGGTGCGCTATATTCAGACAAACCGACACACACACACACACACGTATATATATATATGTATATATATATATATGTATATATGTATATATATATATATGTATATATATATATGTATACAAACGTACATATTTACACACATACACACACACACATCATGTACATATCAACCATCTAAAGATTGGGTTGGTTCCAACCAAATGCAGTTTTTATTGAATCTTGAATAGTTTCAAAGAATTGGAGATACTGTAGATTGGCCAGGGTTACAGACAACAAACATGGCAGGGGATACCCAAGAGGATTCAATATATCTTGGAGGTAAGATCTGTCCGCAGAACCAACATTTTTGTAGCCAGTTGATACCGGACACTAGACTAAGAATAGACGTGAAGAATATGAAAAATGCTGATTTGCACATGGTGAAGGGCATGTCTCTCTCTTCTATTTGCATACGGCTGGAAAACATCCATTGAATGTGTTCATGTTTGCCAACAAAAATTGAGTCTGGGCATGGCATAAGACGGAATGATCTAGGAAGATGGTGGTACATGTTGGGCTGTTGCCCAAGGTGTATGCCAAGCACGTGATAAAATGACGCCCTAACGACATCAGATTCATTCTTCACGTTATCATCATGGCAATCAAGGAATGGTAAGTTAGCTCAAAATATGATAGACACTGACTATGTTGAGGCATTTTTTCAGTGACTTGTTGTTCGCGGACTGTATGGGCATCTACCTTAAGGAAGCCCAAAAAAAATTACCAGAAAGGAGTGTCTTTACCCCAGGTTCATTGTGTCAACACCTCCAAGTCCGGAAGACGTTCGGCATTTGGATCTGCAAAAGCGAGAGTGGGGCTTCGGCGACTTCCTTCTGGGCCACTTGGTGCTGAACAACTGCCCGGGGGATGGAGATCATGATGATGATGATGATGATGATGATGATGATGATGATGATGATGCTGATGATGATGATGATGATGATGATGATGATGATGATGATGAGGACGATGATGATGATGATGATGATGATGATGATGATGATGATGATGATGATGATGATGATTCCGACGGCTGTTTGATTTTATATTCGGAAGCTCCTTTTGCTGTAGGCTATTCTTGTATTGTCTTCCTCTTCTGGGTCTTCGCACCTTTCATCGTGGCATTTTCCGCAGTGGCACGCTTGGAAAATCTACAGACCATCGTGCCCAGTCTCCACGTGGTAGTGATGCTTTGGCCTGTCACTCGTACCATATGGGATGGCCTGGCGAGTTCATTGGCGCTGGGACTCTTTGACTCTCAGTGGCACTAAGGATCACTGTGGGAGTCTGAAGAAGCATTGCACCCGTAGAATTGAAAGCAAATTGTAAGCTTATTTTCCTGCAAAAGTTTGCCATGGATAGTCGGGTTCTAGGTTGTGCTTTCAGGATTGTCAGGTTCCATTCTTGGCAAGGAGTGCTTAGCATTAGGTCCCAGATGCATGCAGAACCCACCTGGCTTGATGAGGTGGGCCTTCTGCCAAGTTGGCTGACATTCATTTGTGACTGGCTCTTCATCATGAAGTCTGGAAGGCAGTTGCAACTCCAGGTGAGGCCCTCAGAAACCCGCAATGGACAGACCGGCCATTTTTTGAAAAGAAGTGAAGCATCATGTTTGCGGGTACCCTGGTTTTGACCCGCCATAAGGTGCAGAAGTGGTACTTCTACTTCTTGGTAGTTCCTTGGTGACGACAAATGCACAGTTGAGGTTGGACCCACCATTTTGCGGCATTTTGTTGGCTGCATCCATCCTGACCCTAGAGCCAACCTCCTGCATCCTGCCTCCTGCCTAGGTTTTTGTACTTATGGTTACAGCCATTGGATCCTCACTCTTCTACACTTTGAAGAGTCTGGTTGAACGGCCTGGTGAGATTTTTTCGCTCTTGGCGAGCACGTTGCCATACTCGACCCATTTTTATTTGAGTTACTTTCCTTTTCAATGGTGCTGCTGCCATTTGCTTCAGATCCAGCTCTGTTTTTTCTGTATTTTGTTTGTGGTGATTCAGTCCGTGCTTTCCAGCAAAAGCTTCAGTCATTTGCGGCAACAGCGTGGCCATAGCTGAGGACCGTCTATGCTGCGGAGGTCACACGCTACCACGTGGCCGTGAAATATTTTGCTCTGAAAGCCTTGAGGGGGGCTGAAAGGGCCATAGAGGCCTGCGAACCAGAGGATCAGGCCCACTATGGCGGCCCAGATTTTCATTGGAAGGGACTGGGATGACCCTGAAAGTGACAATTCAGAGGTTGTAAGTGATACTTATCGGGGTTTGACTTCTGTTACTATTTGCTAGCTCCAGGTCTCATCTTGGTAGCGGACGGTCTTGGTGCGACGTGTCTTCATAGCCTGAATAAAAAGCACATGTATAACATAATATATATATATATATATGTATATATATATATAAGGAAAAGAGTCGAAGGAACTTCTCATGAAAGCCAGTGTGGATGGACATCAGTCTGTTCAATCTGGCACCGAAGCGATCCAAGGCATCGGTGCGAGATCTGCGCGGATGTCGTTGCTTCTGGTCATGGCAATTCTGTTTTGCAGTTTGTCTCCTCTGATCCTCGCTGTTACATGGCAGACTTTGGTTTACGGTTACCACCATCGGGCTCAGCCATGAGTATGATTCCCGGGCGATCTCCATTCTATGTCATAAATTTCAAATGTACCATCGACAGTATGTATATATATATAATTATATATATCTATTATATAATATATAATATATATAATACATATATAATTATATATATACAACATAATATATATATATATATCTCCCACCTTTTCAAAGGCATCCCCATTTTTGAAGATCAACCATGGCGCAGGATCTGCGTTTTGGGTTTCATTTGCTTCTTCATCTGCCGTGTCGCCTACACCTACCTGCTGGTCTATTCTGAGATCCCCAAGCCCGATACGGGCGGGGAGTTTTGGTGTGCCCAGCTGCATCATGTGCAACAAGGCCTCTTTATCTACGTATTGTGCCTTGGAATGGCTCAAGATGATGGAGCGGTTGGTCGGGTAGTCTCTGGTAATCGTAACATGGACGTGGGAAATTCCCGGCGGTTTTAAGAGGACAAACATTTAGGCTGGAACAAGCGCTTTGTCCCTTGAACCTTGAAAAGAAGTATATCGGCCTTGCTAAATGCAGGAGAAAAGATCACATCTATCTGAGATCTGTTTGGGTACCACTGCAGCGGGATCTCAGGTTGATGACTGGCGTTTTGCTTGACAAGGCAGATTCCATGGGGCCTCCCCTCATCACCCTGGCCTGTGGTGTACAGCTACTTCAGCGCTACATGCGCTATCGACGCAGGCACCGCGTCGGTGTCGTTTTCTCTTTTCGGGTGGGAGGGGATCTAGAATACCTTGGAAGGAATGGTGCATGGATTCAGTGGAAAAATTGGTGGCCCCAACATCACAGCACAGTTCAACTCAGTAGCCCCAGTCACCCCATATCAATTTGGACCTTGCAGCTTTTCCATGGCCAATGGTGTGCAGATTTAGGTTCGTTCGTCCTGAGGTTCCAGTGGCATGGGCTACCTTTCGAGGATTTGAACCATGAGCCCCTTGTGAAGGTGCCAGTTTCGTCCAAGGGGACGGCTTATCGACAGCCGGAGCTTGACAGTGAAGGCTGACCTGACCGGGTGTCATAGCGAAAGGCTGTTGGAATCAAAGTTGACGCAACATTCAGTCCCCGAAATTTATGTCACCACCAAACCTTGGTATCTTGATATCTCCACCAAATTTGTGGCCCACTCGGCGAGTTCAGAGGGAGGGCCGAACTTCCACTGGCCCTAGCTATGATTTGTGCATATAGGCAACAGCAAAGGCCGCGTCCAGGCCTCAATCTCCGTTTCAATGAGGTACGTTGATGTGGCCCAGACTTTAAGGATCTTCATGGTATGCAGTGACTTCCTTTTCAGCTGAGTTCTCATGACATGATCACATCTACCAAATACATGCATGTTTAAAAGCGTTTTTCTATGCCTTTCGGATGGCGTATCATGAGAATCCCAGGGGCCCTGGCCAGAGAGCCATTCAGGATGTGGAGGGGATTTCCGCCAGTCAGCCTGCCTCATGGGTGCAGAAAAAAAGAGCGCTGGAGCTAAGCAACGTGCGGCACGTGCGGGCGCGGGGCGCAGGGTGTATCCCCATGAAGAACCATGTAGGACACCAATCAAACTCCCTCTACGGTATACATTTGTCATCATTTGTCTATATGCGTGTAGACACGTGTCTGTCTATGTAGGTTTTGGCTGAGAGGAAGTGCTTACTATCCATGGAATCATGGAGTGCATTTCTTTCGGCATCACCCGAGTAGCCTAGAAACACTGGTCTCAGGTGAAGGACGCCCAAGTAGTCTTGAACTCCAGCAGTTTCCTGCAGAGACCTTCCCTTCAAAAGCTGCAAGTACTGGCCAGCAGGCTGGGAATGATTTTCAAGGATTTCGGCAGGTGGTGTAAAATTTTGGCAGGGCATAGTGGTCGTTGGTTGCGGACTTGGACTTTGAACAAGTCCAGCAATCTCTTCTTGATGGCTTGGTATGTATTGGCATGTCTAAATATGGCAGGTTTTTCAGGTTCTTCATGGCTTTGTATAATCTCCGATTAGTATAATCTCCGAGATTCCAGAACGTTTGGGGTCGAAGAAGAAAATTTGTTAAGAGTCTGAAGACCCGAACGTTATATAAGTAGCTCCTCATTAGCAGTACCATCACTTGAGATCCGTGCCTATCCATGATTGAATTGGGGGTGCCAAATGTAGTTTTTGGGTTCATGACCGTGAAACATAAGAAGTCACACATAGCTTTGAGTGAGGCCTTGCAAGAGGACATGATGACAGATGCACTACTCCAAGTCCTCAGATGTCTTCAAACGACAACATTATCCCACAGGAATACAACCCCAAACATCCCCAAACCAGAACGGAAGAATTCAGAGAAGGCAGCTTAACGGAGCAAAACACAGGGAAACATACAGAACAACAGCATGCTGGGGGTTACTATGCTATCGAACCCTCTTGGAGGCAAGCGGATCGCTTGAGTGACCGCGCAGCCAAGCAGTTGGCATCATTTTTGCAGGATCCTGCCACAGGCCAGCCTGCTGAAGCTGGAACCGAGGGCAGAAACACATGGCCAAATGCATGCAAACCCATGGTGACCATATTTGATATCTCTAAATGTCTGTTTAGTCATCCCCAAAAAGATATAAAAGTGAATCATCACTATTTCAATAGGGATTTACTTTTCTATATATATGTATATAAAAATCTCGAATAACTATATTTCTATACACATGCATACACGTACATATCTGCATGCATACGCATATTATATCTCCATCTCCATCTCCATTTACATCCGTAGCTATATCTATTGTTGACCCCCAAAAAATTGAGATACGTGTTTCCAATATTCCATGTTTTTTTGGCTGTAATTTTCAGTGTGGGGCTGTTTGTCACTGATCCGGTGCGGATGGTATGCATGGAATGGCATGGTGAGGCTCTGTGAAAGGCGTCCTTGACGGCCTTGAGATTGATTTCAACAGCAGCTTGGAGGTCCGGAGACCTTGTGGATCGGCTTTGGACATTGACAACATGGTTGTTGGATTTCAACGGATTAAAGATTTACCCATGGTCCATCACTAGTCTGCGGGGCGAATACCTTTATCGTCGGGATCTTGGGGTGACAGGTTTCAGCCTCGCAGGAGCTGCACGACACCGAGAAGGAGAACAAGGCGGCCTATGAGAAGCTGGTCAAAGCGAAACGCTTCTTGACCGAAGCGGCCAGGGTTCAATGGCTGGGTGAGGTGAAACAGGCAGGACAGGTGACAGGACGAATGTGGCAGACCCATTTTGTGTTAACAAACCACCCATTTCTGGTGGCGTGGAAATGACTCGCATTTTCTGAGGCGAGGAGATCGACTCCGCGAAAGTTCAGATTCAAACAAAGAAGGACAGCTGTGGGGACGAAGTTGACATGTTTGGTAGTATTGGATTGCATCTTTAGATATAATTAGAAAATCACACGTACATATATACCTCTACCTCTATGTATATTTATTATTTATACACATTTATGTATACATTCATGTAGGTACGTATGTAAATATTTATGTAGATATTTATGCATATATTTATGTAGATACTTATGTATATATTTACTAGACAAATGACAGATAGAGAGAGATGAATAGACACATAGATGAATCAATCAATACAGAAATGAATCAAGGTAGATAGATCGACTAGGTTGGATCGGATTAGACTAGACTAGATTTAGATCAGATTAGATAGGTATATAGGTGTTTCCCCAACTTTGGCGTCTTCTTCTTCCTCTGCTGGGCTCCCGACCTTTGGCCCTTGAACTTTCCACTCGGACCAGGAGGAAAAGGCCAACGCAGATGAGGAATTACTGCAGAAGAAGCAGGACTGGCATCCGGCTGTTGTCTGGGTAAAGCTGCAGAAAGAAGGAGAATGTGTCCTGCAGCTGAAATGGGGATAGAGCTCTTTGTTGATTCTATGCTGTTGATCGTAAGCCATATCGGCATTTTCTAGGTTCACAGTGGCACGCTATGGTCGTCAATCCTTGCTTCTTGCACCCTCCCAGGACGTCAAGGATGCAAAGGGTTCAAAGGATGAGGATTTGGCCTTTGCCAAAGAGGCAGGATTTTCAGCAGATTGATTGGTTCATTCTGTCATTTAAATATGGATTTTGGGAAACCCGGAAGCCTCAGGCACACTGCACGTGTGTTGTCAGTATTGAGGCTCTCTTAAGTCAAGCACAGAGACAAAAAGCACCCCCAAAAAGCTAACGTGCACGCGGGCCTCCCCGATTGTCCCGGCCAACGCATTTAAAATATGGCTGTGCAGCTGTACGTGTCCACTTCCACGATACTTCACTCGAGAGTGCTCTCTCTCCACATATGGTTGGCACTGTCGAGGTACAGGAGAAGTGCGCGGCCAAGGAAAAGGCGTGGGAACAGCGACAGCAGACGCGTGCTGATGAGATGCAGGCAAGCAGAGAGGATTGTGGTCTTAGATACCTTCCGGCTGTCTGGCATCAGAAGGGCGGGGATGAAGTCTCCAATTTCAGGACGGTAGCCAAGAATCTGAAACATATTGGAACTCCCACAAATCACTCCACTTCCGACTAGTTGGGCGAGCATGCAAGCAGGTAGCTAGTCGCCGCGATGAGTGTAGAAGTTCTTGACTGGTGCTTTTCTAATGGTTCCAATATAGTTGGTCATATTGTCATACTCTCAAGTTCGCTGTTTTCAAGGGCAACCATTGCTTGCTTTAACACATTGAACCAAGCCCTGCCAAGGCTTGGTACGATTAAACCACAACACTATTCAGCCCCATTCAACCGCCATCAAACCACATCAACCCCAACTTTCTCAGCTGCACCACAGCCCAGCCAGGCCGTATCCAAGGCAATTGAGGTCCTAGACTCTGATTCCTCCCATGAGTTGTTCGGTCCTCCCTGCTGACTGTTTGCACGGGAAAAGAGTGGGGGGTTCCTCTTTTCAACAAGAATATGGGCCTAGTTAAGACGAGTGAAGTATCAACAAATTGATGGGCCCAAAAAACCTGATAACTGGGATGGAACCTCAAGAAATGGGTTTGGAAGCGGGTTTCGTTTCAGAAGTGGCTATTTTGGGGCTTTCATGTTACTGGATGAAAAAATACCGTACATATGACAGCAACCAAAAACCATCGGATGTGTACAAGACAAAAAGGGCCACCGTCGACTTTCGATGCTTTTTGCCAGGCAAAACCATGAAGCCTTCCTTGATTCAACGTGCCAGCAAGGAGGACTAAGCAGTGCAAGGCGATTTTGATTGGTGCCTCCGACCAGGGTTGACACATGTTCATACATATCAGTACCAAAACATCAATTGGTTGAGGATGTCTCTATTGGTTGGGGGTCAGGTTTAGCACCAGGACCCCATGGCGCGGCGCTCCGAGTTGTACGACCGCTTGCGGGCTGCTGGAAAAGCGCAACAGGAGACGGAGAGGGTGCAGAGCTGGCCAGTGCTTGATGAATATGGAGTGAATCAAAATGTACAAATCTATTCAATATGCAATACTGCCAATAATGGTCCTGAAAATGAATGCATGGGATACTCTGACTTTCTAAAAGGCTGTTGAAGATGACATACATGGTTCACAATCGCCCCATCTCGAGTTGGAGCGGAAAAGGATCAGTATTGTTGGTCCATTCCGATTCTGCAGATTCTGGACAAGACTGTCTAATTTTTGTATCCAGTTTTGACCCATGCTTGTATTCCAGTACTGGTCTCAGGGAAAATTTGCAGGCCCGATATTTAGCTGTAAAAGCTATGGTTTCCCACAACATGTCCCTTAATCAATCCAATGAATCTCATAGTTGTTGGTCAACTCCCCATTTTTGCAGCTCTCAGGACCTGCGTTTGGTAACGCTGTCCTTGGAGGCCAAGTTGGACAGCTTCACAGAGGTGCTCGGAGAGGATGGTGGTGACTGGCCCCACAAGGGCCCACCAGAATAGGCTATACTGTAAATTCCAATCCAAACTCCCACCAGTCTTTCATGCCAGTCAAGGCAGGTGAAGTTCTTGAATTTCGACACAGATAGCTCTGCACACTGAGATGAAAGCTGAGCTGGGGCCCCTATCCCCAATGTACACTCTCATTGTGGCCCCCACTGGCTCAAGGTTTGTTACCGATACCGAACCATACTCAACTAGATGGACTCAGCCCTCGGGACCAGGACTCTGCGATGTTTGTCTCTTGCTTCGCTGCTACATTTGGCATGGGCCAACTGTGATGCATCCAACTTGCTTCATATCCCTCCCGGCCCCCTTGGGGCCCTAGAAAGGGGGAGAGACTGGCAGGGAAAGGGGGCCGCAGTCAGCTTGAGTTCACCCGAATTTTCGGCCCTCTTACCAAAGTTGGATGCTAAGATGGAGCCACTGACAGCTTCCACAATGAAAGGTGACCTGGATTGTTGAAGGCGATCTTGACTTTTCTCATTGAGAACCTATCCTCTGATTTATTTACTGTATATTTTTGTACTCAATTTGAATAAACTATACTTTTTGAGGTCTCACTGCTTTTTCACTCCAAGGTGATATGTGCCTCCAGATGGTGCGCTCGCTGCAAAATGCGCATCCAACCTTAAAGCATCCGGGCGTGATTCACACCGGTATTCTTCTGCCAGAAGGAGCGGACAACATGGACGGATGGGTCGAGACAGCTCGAAAGCTTCGACTTTTGCCCTTGTCCTTTTTGGCTTCTCAAGACCTTCAGAACATAAAGCTGTACTTTTGGGCCAATGTGGAACAGACGCATCCTCTGATTCAGGAGATCTTTGCACCACTTTTGGAACAGTATGGCAAGTACATTGAAATCAAGAGATTTGATGTGACTGCAGAGATCAAGAAGGTATGTAGCCACTATGAGGCCAATGTTGAGAGCTTTTCCAACTTGACTCAGGAGCTGGTTGAAATTTATGAGTCGCAAGAGAGGGTGAGTTCCAAATCCAATTTGATGCGTACTTTTCTTCTGTACAACTACGGAGGAGCCTGGATAGATAGCGATACGTTGCTGGTTCAAAGCCTGTCACCACTCCTGGAGGAGGAGTGGGGTGGAAAACTGTTTTGTCATTCATCATGATGTTACATCTGTGTATATGTTCATTGTCAATGTGTTCATGTGTGTAGATTGTGTAAATGGAATGGAAAGTCATGGAGTTTGTGTTATGGTGTTTATGTCATGTTTTGCTATGTTTTGTTAGGTCATTTTTTCTCTGTGCGTTATTTCATGTCATGTTATGTTTTGTTATTTTATATGTTGTTTCTTTTGTTATGTTATGTTGTGTTGTGGTATATGATGTTTTGTTGTATGTTATGTTATGTTATGTTTTGTTTTGTTTTGTTACGTTTTGTTTTGTTATGGTATGTTATGTCATGATATGGTATCTGATGTTTTGTCATGTTTTGCTATGTCTTTTTTGTTATGTCCTTGGATGTCACGTTTTCTTACATTATACTGTTTGATGTCATGTTGAGGTATTGTTTTGTTATGGTATGTTATGTTATTTGTCGTGTTGTTGTGTTATGTTTTGTTATGTTTATATACATATACAATGTCATCTGTATGTGTGTGTGTTTGTTCGTATGTTTATGTTCATATGTTTATGTTATGTTATGTACTTCTCTGTGTGTGTATTGTTGGATTTAGAATCCAAATTATGTATATAAATATGTGGGTGTACACATATTTTGCATGTGTGCATGCATAGTATACATGTATATATGTATAGATATATTGAATAGTATGATGTATGATTATATTTGTATATATGTGTATATATATATATATGTGTATATATATATATATACATATGTATATACATATTGTATATATATACATTGTAGGGATCAAGGGGGAAGAGGTAGCGAGTGTAGGTCATTGTTAGATTTGTCCAAAGGGATTGTTCCTGATGGAGGCAGATTCGTCTGCTGTCAAGAGGAATCTGGAACCAATCCTGGAGAGTAGAGCTGAACAAGCTGAACCGGTGTCGAAGAAAGGAAAACATGAGAAGAAAGCAAAGAGATATTGGGGTTCAAAGAAATGGTCCAAAGAATTGGAGCAAACAGCATCTACCCCAATCAAACCAACGGGCGTCAAGTCGCCTGACATCAAGAGAGATGAAGTGCAAACTACCCAGACTCAGACAGAAATTGACAAGAGTTCCGAAGAGAATCTGCAGCAAAAGCTCGCAGATGCTGAGAATGAGATAGGATTTC
>BGPT01000022.1:511501-532891 GCA_003297045.1 Symbiodinium sp. clade C Y103
AGTGCAGTCTTGCAAACTAGGAAATTGAAACTACTAGGTCATCTCCTGAGGTCAAATTCCAATGATCCCATGCGTTGCTCTATCCTCACTGGATCAAACGCCTTAGCTACTCCAGCTTTTCGTCGGCCTGGCCGGCCTAGACATAACTGGGCTTTCCTAGCTTTAAGGACTGCATGGACTAGTTTTGGCAAAGACCCCANCTTTTCGTCGGCCTGGCCGGCCTAGACATAACTGGGCTTTCCTAGCTTTAAGGACTGCATGGACTAGTTTTGGCAAAGACCCCACGGAGTTTGTGGCATTCGCTCAGCAAATTAACTTTTTACATTCACAAGCATTGCAGCGGAGTGGGGTCTTTGGATAAGGCCTTTGAGCCTTTTGTTTCTATTTCGCTTCTAAATCGTTTATTTTAACGCAGAATTTGCGACGGAAGTCTGATGACATCTTATTTTATCATCGTTTCTCTCTTTTTTTTTGATTATTTCAATTGTGACTTTACTCGACCAAGATCTTTCAAATCCCTTCCCTTGTCTTTGCGTGCCGACGACTCGACTCGATCGTGTCTGGCATTGAAAAACATATATACATTGTACATGAAAACATGTGCACCTGTGTGTATACATATGTATACATAAGTGTACATATGTATACATATATATATATATATATTTCTGCATATATATATATGTGTGTGTGTATACATATGCACATACACATATCAATGGCTACATGTAATGAACTGTGATTTATTGTGCATATATTGTTGGTCCCTTCTTCAACTACCTTTTTTGAAACTTAATATCCAAAAAGTATGCTGGAGAATCCCTGTCCAAAAACCAGGATTGGGTGGTCTACATGAGGAAATTCTTGCCGAACAATAACGCGTTGTCATCCTCCAAACCTCGGTCCAAGTTCATCACGGCCTGGTTGGGACACATCTTACAGCTGGGGGTGAACACGACGCGCTACGCCTATGGACCGTACAGTCTGGACGCCATGCTACAGGAAATTCAGCACTCTNCGGGTGCTTCTTTGAGGGCATCACCAATAAAGGTGCTCGTGCCGCGGACGAGGAGATACCCAGGCTCAGGCGGTACCCGTCCTTCTTCAACTCTACTTCGCTGGAATCGATGATGCGAAGACGGAACTATATCGACCCCAGGAGCAGGAATCATTCGACCTTTGGACTTCATTGGCACAACCACTGGGGGACAAGAGTGGGAGACGTTTCAATGGCAAATGCTGCAGAGAAACTGTACTGCGAGCTGCTGAACATCAAATTGAAATGAGTGAAAAAAATGCTGGTTTCGCAGCCAAGACAGACCATGATTGTTGTGTGCAACGAGAAGGTATTGAAACAACTGAAGCGGTTTGAATTTTGAGGTATCCGACACTTGCCATTGCCACAGTACAATGATATGCCCTGGACACATGCATGTAATTTAGATGAATGGTGACTCATGGGCTCTACAAGTTATCCAGTTTAATTGGGAGGTGCCATCTCAACAGCATGAAGCAGTGTCTCTTGGTCGGGCGACATTAGCAGGACCATTCGACGGGGTCCCTCATAGTTTGACACACTTAAATATTGATAAATATTGCAAAGTTCCAACAACGAGCAGAAACACTGATGATTGAAAGACGACCTTTGCATCATCTAGAGGTGTGTTGCTATGGTTGGAGTCATGCAGAAATTCTGAACCACCATATAAATCATATATTATGAGTAACCGACAAAATTATTGAAATACTAATTTAGTCTTGCTTCGCCTTAGCCTTTCTGAATTTGCACAAACCTTCATAACTGATAGGGGACGATCCTATACCGATACTCCATTTGTGATATCTCTGGGGGTACTGAACTCCTCACAACCGATAGGGGACGACCCTAATTTGTGTATGGCATTAAACTTAACAAATAGTTTTGTCCGCTACTCACGTATATATATATATATATGAATATATATATATATATGAATATATATATATATATATATATACATTGACCGTATATATGTATATATTATATTCATTATTGTTCTTAAGGGGATACATTGTTGTTCTGAGCGGATAGAAACATCGAGGATTTGGATAACATAAAAAGATTGGACAGTCTCCAAGTGTGGAAAACAAACTAACAGGAGAATCAGACAAAAATTACCATTTGGCTGTGCCCTACCTTCTGCAGAATGATAACATTCGCAAGTAATAAGGAGGCAAACCATCAAATTGCCCCTCTCCCCCTTGAAAACTTGACTGGAGCGACATAAGCCGGTTTGTTGGTGAATTTTTGTTTCACATCCTGTCTCCCAGCAACGAAGGTTTACAGTACTGAGTACTGTACTTTAAAGCCACTCGCTCATACAAGTTTGGTCCGCTGCTGACGTTCACAGAAAGGATTCTGGCGCAAAGATCGCCGTGTCATAAACATTGCAGGGGCATCCAGCATATCAGTCGCAGAGAGCTTCAAGGAAACTTCAAAGCACGAAAAAGTGAAACATATCCGTCTTGGGCACTTTTGGGTCCTTTCCAGAATTGGGGATCACAAAATCCTATCAAATGTTTTGGCTCGCGTCAGTTCTTCCCACTCAAATTCAAACCTGTTGCTTAAAGTTTCTATCAGACATCCTAGGGCCCATCGGCTGAAAACAGTTGAAGCCTCAAGCTGCTTCGTTTGTGCTTGATTTCATCTCAAGCCTTCCCATGGTGCGTTTGAGCCCATGGCCCCTGATATTCCTCTGGCTGCTGCAGATGTCGGGGCCGGTGCCTGGGCTGTGGGTTGAGAATTTCATGATCGCTGTGGGGGATGGACAATGGATGAACTGGGTGAAAATACATAGCCCCACACACACACAGAGAGAGAGATATATATATATATATACAGAATATATTCTGAATAATTGTCCTTACTCTATCATGTTTGAGTCATCTTTCAATCCAGTAGGGGTTGAATGTTCTCACAGCTGTTGCAATTCTGTTTCTGCAGCACTTGGATGGTGAATTGGAATTTGGGTGGGTCTTGTTGTCCAGTCTCTTTTCCCTGGAGTATCATCAATCATTGGCTTGGAGATTTGTTGAGCCCACAAGCCATCCCGGTTCTTGAGCCATATCCACGTGGGAGGTTCCTGCAATCATCGCTAAGTCTCTGTCTTTGGCCAATTCAATCATTCCCAAGAAACCCAGGATATTTTCGCGATCCAATTTGTGACAATTCCAAGTTCCTGTGCAATCTCCATTAAACCAAAACGATGTTTCCTGAAGTCACCATTCAGCGCCATCCAAAGACCATCCAACCCCAAGCCACAAGGCTTGGTGCCCGTCGAGCTTCTATGCTTCGAGGCAGCAACAGTCTGCGACGAGGCAATGCTGGACACATCTTGAGTGTTTTGACTGTTTTTTGCTGAGAACTCATGTGCTACTATATGGAACATGATCTGGTCGAATATGGGAAGGCTTGTCATATTTCGACATTTCGCAAAGGTGTTGGAAGCCAACATGAGATGCTGACTCCATTCAAGACTCCAGTTTGCAAGACCCTATTAGCTCCAGTTCTTTTTTCAGGGCTTGATTGCCAGATATATCAATGAGGCAGAACCACATCATCATTAAAATCCATTGATTATGACCAGACCTTGCGGAATCTCAAAAGATATACGTTACGTAATTGCCAAAGTTCGAACCACATCACCGTCATTGCCAGATCTTGTGGTTGATTTTTTTTTATAAAACCTCACCATTGTCCAAATAATCTAGACTTTGGACAATCTCATGAAATTCAACACATCTTGACATTTTTTGGCAAAATAATCCAACAACAAGTCCCAGCCAAAGTACCTCCCCGAGCCAGGCGCGCTTCCCGCCCGGATGCCCCTGGCGCGCGTTGGGCCTCGCTGCCCGGCGCGCAAAAGGCACAGAACTTGGCAGCGGCGCTGCAGCGCTGGTGGAGGGGGACCACGGGAGCACAGCAGCTGGGGCTGAAGGGTGAGGATTGGAGATTTACACTCTGCCAATCCAACAGTTTGCTATGGAAAAATAACTATATATATATATATATATAAATAAATATAGATGATTTGATTTACCTATTAAACATGGTGATTTTCCATAGCTGTGTGAAAGTACCACAGGGTAAATCACCAAGAAATGAGGATTTCGGCAGCAAATCAGTTTCTAAATAGATGTTTTGCTGGATCAAGCCTGACTTCAGCAGAACATGGGGATTTCAGCGAGAAAAAACTGCAATCCCAACAGTCAAGACGGAGATTTCACCAGCAAACATTGGGGATGTATCTAACTCGAAGAGAGGGAGAGATGTAGCACATATCAAAGTAGGATTACAAGCAACAACGCTAAAGATTTCACTAGCGAAAAAGTGCATGGGTTTGTGAAAGGAACATAGGTAGTGCAAAAATAGATGGGAGTGTAGTGAGCACAGTGGAGTGATTAATGGATCACCCACTGTCATCGTCATTGCCGTCATCATCACCAATAGCAGCAGCATCAGCAGCACCGCCGCCTTCACAAACTACTACAATACTACAAAAAGGCACATGTCCTTCGTACATAAGCACCAGAAGCTGTATTTACAGCACCCATTGGTTGGGCTGCGTCCACCGCACGCAAAGGATTTCACATATCAAGGATATCAATGCCGGAAAGAAGACAATTTACGCCGCAAGATCCCAGGTCCGGCATCCAACATAGTCCCTGACAGAAAGCACCATATTTGGCGCATCAACATGTCCCCCGTGCCGTTGAGGATCCTCTCCGACGTGGATGACACAATCAAGTGCTCCGGTGGCCCCCGTGGCGGCGGCGTGGACGAGGCTGGGTACCGCAAGGAGGTCTACCCTGGCGCGGTGCAGTTCATGCTGGAAGTGGCGCGAGGGCCGCAGCTGAGTCTGGAGCCGCCCAAGGTGAGGCTGCTCTCGGCAAGGCCTAAGAAGTTGGGCTTTTTGAAGATGACGCCCACCAGTAGGGTGGCCAGGGAATTTCGAAGGGTGGCCGAAGAGAATGGCCTTGGTGCTTGGGGCATTGACTTTGAAGGCGGGAAAAGGGAAGCGGAAGGCAGTCCAGCTTGTTCTTGGCTCCCTCCCTCTGCTTGTCTAGCCCTTTCCTGAATTTGGCATGGAACCATATGGAACCCAGGAATAGAATGATGAAAACACTCACCACGTGAGGCTCACAGTACGGCCGGCTCCGTGATCTGCTTCCCGCGCTGCGCGGGGACTTCCGAAAGTTTGGCAAGACCAAGCTGAAGAACTGGGCAGAAGTCCTTGGGAACGACTTGGGTCAAGCCAAGGTGGGCCTTGTGATGCTTGTGTTTTTCTTTTGACTTGCAGAAGCTGGATAAACGTGACAAAGCTTAACGTTTGAAGGATATGCAAACAACAAAGTTGCTTTTTATCCGTGTAAGTGACATTTGGCAGTCCCGGCCATTTGTGGTTTGAATCTGATGCTGTTTGCTTCCTTTGGCTTGGCTGAAGTCTTTATCCAAGATGGCCTTGGCATCAGAAGAGTCGTTCAGACTGGTTCCGCAGCGGGTTCTGCCAATTACTTGTGCGAGTGGCCCGGCCTGTAGGCCATTTTCATTGGGGACGATGGACAAGGTGACGTGCAAGCCGCCCTGAGCATGGCCCGATTCGGGCCGCCCTTTGCTGCGGCCTTCATTCACCAAGTTGCCCAGAAGGTGGGGCAGCGTGGACATGTCATCAGTTGATTTTGAATGGCAATGTAAAGACACCACTGGGTTGAGATCACGGATTAATTTCTATCTCAACATCATTCACCTTGATCAATTCATGTGTCTCTATCTCATTTCTGCACAGTTTCATCTCCATGCCCCTGAAACTCCCCCGTGCCCCCAAACCCTCAGCATTGGGATGCATTGGGCCTGTCCAGGTGCCATCCAACACAGGCCATCCGCGGGTCTTCTTCTTCGGCAGCTACCTGGAGGCCTCCCAGCTGGCGCTGCAGCAGCGCCTAATCTCCTTGGAGGGCTTGCAGCGCGTGAAGCAATCCGTGGAGAGCTGCAACCTGGTGAAGCTCTGTCGGCTGCACCGGGAGGCTCCGGTGTTTTCTGCAAGGGATGGGGAGGCATGAGGTTTTTGGATGGCCTGGGGGATGTTTTTGGAGTGTTTCTGGCGTGTTGTTGGTGAAGTCCAGCGTTTGGAAGCTTGCTCTGAGCACAACCACTGCACCAGGAAACAGAATCATAACTTTGAGAGGTGGACATCAGCAACAGGTCATCCAAGCTTTGTTTCATCGAACGGCTGTCGCAGGATCCCATCAAATACGCTAAGTACCCCTGCCGCGATGGGCGCACGCTCTATTGGCCCGACGGCCGGGTGGCGAACTTGGAGTTGTCGGAAGACCAAACGGTGCGAATTCGCAGCTGCGGCTTCCCGACCGCGCACCCTGAGATCAATCGAGGTGCACCAACGGGACGGCTGAGAGCCATGGGTAACATGCGGAAATTGCGGCCATAGTAGGCCAGATATATTTTGATATTGAGAACCAACCATCCCATTCTATCCAGGAGGATCGTTTCCTGGAAGGAAGTCACAGGATCATTGGCCCACCAGAAAGTCTGCATTGGTCAACCATGTTGCTTCTATCTCTATACACTCTCGTAGGCTAGGCTAGGGGTCCTCAAACCGATAGAAAGAGTAAATAATCATCAAATCCTGCTAATTTGATGATGATTTACTAAACTCATCACTAATTTCATGCTTTAACACCTAGACTTTTCCAGCTTTAGGGGGCTAAAGAAATCACAGGAAACCATAAACTTGACCGTGGCCCAGATGGCCCAGGTGGCAGGTGCGATACCCTACTAGCAGAGCTGGCAGAGCTGGAAGAGCTAGCAGAGCAGCAGGTGAAGAGCCCCCGATGGCCCTCGCTGCGGCTGTCGCGGCTGTCGGGGCTGTCGCAGTGGTTGGGACGGGAAAAGACACGATGGGCGGCGGATGAGTTTGGACGGGGTGAAACATCTGCGGTGTGACCCTCATGGTTGGTGAGGTAGCTCAGTTGGCGTTTAAGTCGATTCTTGCAGGATCGATCTATGCTTGGAAGGGCCCATGAATTTGTACACAACCTTTTAAGTGAGGGCCATGTCATGATTAAACACTCCTCCCCGCGCACAGCGACCAATGAACCTGTTGAACAGTTTTGGGCTGAAATACCACCAAAAAATCGACAGCTATTGCATGCTATTGCATGCTATGGCACTTCATGGTATGGAACCAGCCCAACCAAATACATATTCAAAGACCTCGTAAGATCTCAAGATCCAGAGGTTACCCATCCCAGGATTGATTTTGGACCCTAGGGTTGATTGATGTTGGTTGGGTCCAGGGGTTGATCTTCAGATCTTTCAGATCAGGTGCAGGAAAAGATCGACACCATGGTAGCGGCCCTGAAGAAGGAACAGGCTGATGAGGTGAAGAAGAAGGACCTGCAGATTCTGGAGGGTTGACACGTTGTTGATAAGCAAAACAAAAGCAATTGTCACCAATTTAAGATGGGGGGACATGCTGACCATCTGTTTCTCCTTTGGTTAGTTGGCAACTATTCTCTTGTTGCATTTTGAGGCTGAATGGCTAAATAGTGGCAAGGTGGGTTAGAAGATCTGAGACCATTTGCAGATTTGTTCTGGTGGAGAAACTGATGTTGTGTTTGCTTGTCAAATGGATAGATTGATAGAACTTGGTTGGGCTCGACCTGGGCCTCTTCTTAGGTTCTTTTTCTACCACACCTAGTCAAGGATCATTAGGTCCACACAGAGACACACCCATACAGCACAGCGACTTTCAGGTGTATACATGAAAAGACGGCAAAAACACAATAGAACATGTTTGCTTGTCACGTCTCAATGGGAATGTGTAGTTTTGCATGGAGGACTACTGCATCGAAGAGCTGAACAAGAACAAGTGGCGACGATGCAAACCAGACATTTTTTGCAAACACTGGGTTACAGGGCAGATGCGACGGCTGGTCTTTCCATTCCTTCCGTAGAAACATCATGGTCCTGTTCCAGGGCCGGGTCCAAGTGGGATCTGAGTAGGCTTTCCGGTGATCGCAGTGCTAAAGGCACAAATAGATCTCCAAGGTTTTGTTGATTTTGTGAAGCTGACGTAGTATGCAGGTCAGGTCAGCCAGATTCATCAACCCCTCAACTGGCACAGCCCCGCTTGAGGATTTCAGCAGATGGCAAGAAGCGCCAGGGAGAAGGGTTGGATGCAACGGTGCAGGAGGGGCAAGTGGAATGTGGTCCCTGAAACTCAGAATCAGCATCCACAGGTTGGATGACCCCCTCCATGGTTGCAACTCTGCAAATGGGTCATTAGCTCAGGAGTTGGGGACTTCCTAGCCACATATGACACAGACCTCAATGGATGTTTATGGATGGTATTATAGAATATTATAGACTAGATGTGAAATCGTGCTCATGAATGCAAATAGATGCCATGTGCAGGCTCGCTGCCCTTGGCCATCACCAAGTGATATGACAAGCATTTGGTGTTGCGCTCTTTTGAATGCAACATGTGACATCCACCATGTGGCATCCGGGAATCCTTAGCAGCAACTTACCGAAGTGTCTCTTTTGGGATAATATTGTGGACATGACTGCAAGAGGAAGACCTGGGTAATTATCGTGGCATTTTTCATTTTTTTCAGCTACTGTAGTTGGGCTTACAATTACACACATTCGTGTGCTAGTCACTGGGTTGCTGCCTTGAGCTAATCACCGGTAGCCCCCGAAGAGGACCTGAAGGAGAAGTTGAAAGCAGTAGAGGTGGACACCAAGGCTGGGAACCGAATCAGCTGAGACCGGGCAAACTGAGCAGCTTCAAAACCCAGTAGATGAGTTGTCGAACATGGAGATCGTTCCATCATTCATAATCATTATAGGGGTTTAAATGATTTGTCAGGACTGGTTGATGACTTTTTGGGGGTTCAGCAAGCACTACTTGGGGAATTTTCCATTCATTTCTTAACACTGCTCAACTGATATTGAGGATTTTCCGTTCTTGTCCCCTCAGAGGCGCTTTGGTGATCACGTCCTTTGCATGCAGATTACACACAGCCACCGCGGGTCATTTACAACACCATCTTCCAAGACTCATCAAACTGTTTGCGATTTCAGATGCAAGCATCTTTTGAACCTGCGATATAACCCCCCACCCAAGTAGCTTGACTTTGATTCACTACCTTTCTTTCTCAACTTCTGCTGAAAGTCGTGTGTGAGCCTTCCTTGCCCATTCCTTCGAATGTGCATTTTGACTATTGCATGGAGACAGCAGTGTGCGTCATCCCTGGTGCGTCATCCCTGGTGTGCTGCATCTTGCTTTGCTACATGCCGGGCACTCCATCTTTGGAGTGCCACTTCATGGGTGGTGTTACGAGTGGGCACCCATCCTTTTCAAGAGGATCATGATCATGATCATGATCATCATCATCATCATCATCATCATCATCATCATCATCATCATCAGCATCAGCCAGGAACTCGATGGCGAAGTCTCGGAGCTGAAGAAGCAGCAGCGACTCAGTGGCGCACAGTGCAAAAATCCTCGGGGAATCAAACATGGCCATGGGAAATTTTCAATTAAAGGAAGTTTTGATGGGAAGACCCATCTATGAATGGCGGGAGTTTCCATCGCCAAATAGTTTTAGCCGAAGTACTTTATCATTGGGAATAGGCTGGCAGAATGGTACGCAAGTTTGATTATGATGAGCAATGACAATAATGACAAAACTGCCGCGAAACAGTGATCCGTCGACGAAAGGATGCGAACAGCCGAGAAACAAAAACGTTAGTCACTTAGGACTCTTCTCATGAAGAAAGGCATCGGATGCCACAACCCCACCGGGTTCATTCGTTGATGGAAACCTCCGGGGATGGCCGCTGCTGAGCCAAGGAAGCTGGCAGCGCAGAACCGGGAGAAGGAGAACTCAGAGTTTCAGAAAGTGGTGCAGGAGCAGCGACAGACTCAAGCCGCTTGTCGGGGAGCGGCTTGTCGGGGGAACGGTTTGTGGAACCAGGAAAGGGCTCAATATTTGCCGGTTGAGTTCAGAAACTTTTTTTTAATTTTCCAGAGCCTTTGGTTTCAAAACTACTGGTGAGTTGTGATGCTAAGAGGAGAAGGAGGTCCTTCCAATTATATAAATCTTGAATCTTTCCGACCGTTGATAAAAAATAAATAGAAGCAGCCATAGCTATGTTGTATATCTCCAGTTTCCCGGTCCTCACGCTCATTTTCTGCAAGTGATGCCGATGGTCCAGCCCTCAACTGCCGTGGCTCAACTGGGCAAGGTGCTGTTGAAGAAAGCCATGCAGGTGCTGGCAGGTTTTTACAACAAGCCCATGGAGTCCTTCCTGCAGGTGCTCGGGCGAGAGTCGGGCCTGGGCACGACTTTACTTCAACCATTGGCACTGCCCAAACCACAGGAAACGCGAATTGTTTATGGGTTTTGGTGGTTACATGTGTTCGAAACGCCAAGTGCCTGTCGATTTCTGAGAGGTGCAGGTGTGGTGCGCACTTCACATGGTCGCAGGACCCCAAAGAACCTGAGACCTTTGGCAGCTACAAGAAAGCTGGAGCCGGCAATGGGGCGCCCCGGTTCGCAGATCAATTGTCGAGAACTACAGTACTATATATTAATCCAAATAGTGGCCTCTTTATTGGGGGGGTTCTGTTGAAATTGACGTATGCGACTGCCCTCCTCACTAAACTTGGCAAACACCTATGTAACAAAAGCATGGTTTTTGCCCAGTGTTTGTCAACTTTGCCCTTGAATTTGCTGTATGCGACTGCCCCCCTGATGGATTCAGCTGAAGCGCATGTAACAGAATTAGTTTTTTCCTCAAAAATGACCGACCTGATGAATCTATTTATCTCTATGTAGTGTGCTGTACATCATCCATGCATGAACGTGTATCAAGTAAGTACATTTACTGTAAGCTGGATGTGTTCTGGTCAAATTGACGTATACGGCTGATGCCCTTGATGGATTCAGCCAAAATGAATGTAACAAACTCGGGAGTTATTCTTTGTATATGATATTTTGAAATAAAACCAAACAACCATATGCATGTTTCTTGTGCGAGTGGCATACTTGATTAATACCTTCAGCCAACATTTATAAAATCAAAAGTAGAATAGATAGACGTTTCTTGAATGGACAGGGGGTCATATTCGGAGAGTTGTCTTTGGGCTTCTGGATTTTTGGTTGCTAAGACAGGGTCTCTGAGGGACCAGTGCGTATGTATGGAAAGGACTTATGTTTTGGAACGCGCAAGATCTTATCAATGTTATGATGACAAGAGAAACAACACTCTGATGGATTGAAACTGAAGCATTTTCCCGGGACTCATGCTACAAACACTAAAGCGGAACATTGTCTTTCATACCGGGCACGCAAACAAACAAATTAAGTGCTTGCACTTCTGCTACTGCATGTATGATGTGTATTTAAACATGTGACTTTGTGTATATGTACATATATATATATAGTCACGTATTCTTGTTATGTGCGAGCGGGATTTTGATTGGGGTTCCAGGGGGTTGATTTGTTCCGTCCTGTTTTTCCCACCCACCCAGGAAACGAAAGTCAGCGGGACTAGTGACCATGCTATCGTTGTTCCAATTGCATCTTGATGTATTCTGGATTATTTTGGGCAAATTTGTTTGATAGTGTTTGCCTTGAAACTTGCCTGAAGGCCACATTGATGTGGTCCGCATGTATGTACATTTCCTTTTTGAATTATGTAAGCCAGCTTGCATCGTTGCAATGCGCATATTTCATTGCCTCGGAGAGCTGCATAGAATTTCTTAGAGTCAATGTTATTGTACTTGACATGTAAATATACATTCTATGAACGTGCTAACGTACTACATATATTATATTTATATAATATGTATATATGTACTGAATAATTTTGTATATGTGCATTGCGCATGTGATTGTGTTACACGCTTGTTTGGTTTGCTGCCTCCCTTTGTGACGTCAAATGCGCACATATTCAAACGTGATCGCTAGATGGTTTGCAAGCATATGCCATTGGACAAGTGCTCCAAACAAAACAACATGCGATTTCCGCAATATTTCTGTCATCCAGCCAACCTTGCTCTTGCATGCTCTCCTTGACAAGACATTGATTGGACGAAACTCCGGGCACCTGTTCAGCTTTTTTTGTGTCCGTGCCGTGAATTAGATCCCTAACACGTATAGGTTTGTCGAGGGATTGTTTGCCCCAGAGAGTGGTGGCCTTTCGTTGGGTCATTTCCAAGGCAAGCCACCACTTTCCCCTCACTCATTACTTTACGTTGTTGTTTTCAATGGCCAGGAACGGTTCTGAACGGTTCCGAACGGTTCAAAGCAACCTTTTCCTCTTCCAGGAGGACCCCAATGCTCATCCAATTTATATTTACGCCGTCGCTTGCGAGTGCTTGCTCNCGAACGGTTCAAAGCAACCTTTTCCTCTTCCAGGAGGACCCCAATGCTCATCCAATTTATATTTACGCCGTCGCTTGCGAGTGCTTGCTCCAAACGATCCAGGTTACAAGCAAGTAGTTGAGTGAAGTTGACGGAAAAGCAACAAGCAAAGTAATGTAATAGCATTCCTACAGGCATGCACGCACCATCCAAGCACATACACATATCCACACAATATCATCATCCAAATAGCGCGCAAAGATGTTGGAACATCAGAAGGCGCATGGATTTTGCTTACCCGGAATGATCTTAAAGTGACTATGATTAAGACATTTGCTAGGTGCAGCTTCCACAAACTGTTATTGCCCAGTCCTGATGTAACCAAATTTCTGTGAACCGTCATTGACCGTTCAGATCCAAACTCCGTGAACCGTCATTGACCGTTCAGGAGGACATGTCAGCAGAAGAGCAGATAGTTCATGAACCGTTCTGAACCGTTCTGAACCGTTCAGGGTTTTACTTGCGAGTTACGTAAGTCCTGAACCGTCAATGACCGTTCCAGCCTTCCATCTAGAAACAACCAAGAACCGTCAATGACCGTTCAGAACAGATGTCGCAACGCAACATACTTTGCTCAACTTGTTGCCGTTGTCTTTTGATCATAACATCATACTAGTACATCTTTATCTTTGTGCTGACAAGCCATGACAAACCTAAAGCCCATGTGTAAACCACTGGTAAAGAAATGTAAAGAACCTGCAGCCAACCAGAACTAGTTCTTGAACCATCTTATGGCGATGAATGTGAGTGGTTGCTGGGTTTCTGTTTCTTGAACGGATGTTTTATTGCAATTTGATTCGGGTTGCAACCGTTGAAGCAGTGCACAACATATGCATCATGAATCATTACCGTATACATACTTCTCTATGAAATTATCAAAACAGACTATGCAATACATGTACGACGACGCATTGCCTGATACCCAGAATTATCTCGCACCGCAATGAGTCCTTTTGTTTTTTTTCGTCATTGGGTCATTTTGAAATATGTGATTTTTCATTCATGAACTTTGCCTCGAGTATGTACTACTCATTTTCAAGGTCGTAGATGATACAGACTTTCGTGCAGCGTTGCCGTCACATTGGTTTGCGGCCGATGCAGCAGATATTGATACAGTACTTTTTGGTTGGAAAAGTGTTAGGCTATGCGCCCCCTCCCCCACACAGGAAAAGAAACACAACATGTGTCGCACACTCCAAGTTGCCCCCAGAAGTTTTGGTTCATGACCCAGGGCATCTTCTTACATACCCTTTGGGCGCCCCCTCTTTACCCCCAGGGCGTGTTTACACAGAGTGCAGTCAATGATGTGGGTCCCCAACAAACATTGTGCACTTTTCGTATTGGTTTGCCTCAAGGCATACATTTTGTGACATATCCCTGGGTGGCCCCAGAAAGTCTTTGAATACTTTTTTGCTTCCCGCGTATAGTTACATACCACCAGCGTATCCATGGGTATCCCCAGGGTATCCCCAGGGTATAGTTCCTAGAGGGTCGGCAGCGACGTGTAACCCCCAGAAAACGCATTGATTTGTTACATACCTCTGGGTGGCCTTTGAAGAAGCCATGGTATATCCATGGCAACAGTTTACATACCCGAGCCTACCCCAGGATTCAGTTACATGAAGGTTGGTCAATGACGTGTGTCTCCAACAGACAAAGAGACTAACGTTTGGATTAAACTATATATAATTACAACAAGAACTATATCTTACACACACACACACGCACACATACATACATACATACATACATATATACATATATATTATATAATATATAATATACAAAAAAATACCAGGACAACCATAATCACATGTACAACTTCAATTGTTGAACTGCAGCTTATACTGTACACCTGCATGTGTATACAAGTAGAAGTAGATTGTACGTACCTACCTCTCTCTCTCTCTGTATATTTGTATGCATATGCACAATATACACAATTGACATCCCCCCCCACACACACACACACACAAACATATAAACAATACAATATATGGTGGGTATTTGGAGGGGCTAGGATTCGTACACATAATGCATACATAACTCTTTAAATACAAGTAGTAGATCTAAAAGTAGCACGGGTATCACTGTATCATATCTACATATTACCCGCATGTAGTAAACCCAACGCTAAACCCATTGGAGGGTTTATGGTTTTATACCAGCCACTTCTAGTGAAGCTGCTTTGGATAAAGTTCCCCTTCCATCCCCTTGTTTCCATTCTTCACTGGTTGAATCCCCACTATGGTTGGTTAGAAACTGGTGCAGTATTCATGGTCATTGATGATTGTACTACCCATCATCGATGGATATACAATTTCAATGGTTACACATGAGGATTAGATATTTACTCTCACCAAGATTATATCTACATATTATCTTGCATCGTAGAGATCTTATCTGCTTAAGGCCCTGATATCCCACTATATCCAAATCGTCGGTTTTATGAATCCCGCTTTCGGTGGGTGAAGTCCTCCAGATAACCTATAAACCTCCATGACATTCCCATGATTAGATCATAATGAATCCCTAATACACCCCCATAACTTGGTTGGTTAGATGAACCTCTTTGTATACCCTCTGGTAATTCAACATAGCTATAAAAGCAACTCCATTTCTAAATGGGTAAATCATCGTCCATACATGGCTCATGTCAGATAACTGTGGAAATCACCAGGTACCCCCCCATCCACCATGGATGCCATGGTCAGGTGATGCTGATGCTGCAGCAGCTCATCGCCGATGCCAAGGCGATGGAAGTCGAGTCCTCCACCGCGGAGCGCGAGGCGCAGAAGGACTACGAGGCCTTCGGCAAGGCGCGACACGGCCGGAGCTGCACTCTTTTGACCATTTTTGGAAGCATTTTCCACTGACCCAAAGCCACATTTGGATCACAACTTCCCCTGCAAAACCAGTGTAGTGCTCCTACTCAGGAGACGATCACCGCCTTGAAGACCAAGGGCAAGGCTCTGGAAGACAAAGCGACAGAGCCACTACCAGGGTTGACATATGTTGACATCAAAATGTGGTAGACAAAGACAGAAAACTCATGGAGCGCTTCACACCTCGTGAATTGAAGAGGGGATCTTCCACCTTTTGCCCTGAAGGCAGCTGAAAAAGCCAAGCTGGAAGAAAAGTTTGTGATGACTCGGCAGTCCAAGAAGGGTGTGGAGAAAGAGGCCGGGAGTTTTTTGGAATGGCATTGCTGCGATGATTTTTTCGGGCCTTTTTCGGGCTTGGGTTTGCTTTCCAGAAATTGAAAGCCTTCAGTTCACCTGGCTTTCACTTGGGAAGCAGAAAATACTCCCCATGGCACCTCGAGAATGGGTTTGGAAGATGATTGATTTTACTACGAAAAGCAGGTTTTTGAGGACACCTCAGGTGCCGGGTCCTGCTAGGTGGACACGCTGGCAGACACGGAAGTGCAGTTGCATGAGGCACGAGATGCCTCGGAACATGCTGGCTGAGGAAAACACATGCAGGAAACTCACTTTTGATGCTATTTTGTCATTTTTTTGTCATCTTCCCTGCCCTTTTTGACAAAAAACAGAGGGTCCTGCCGGGTTGTATCCTAACCTTCGACAGACCTTCAGGTGATGTGTTCATTGCGGATTGACATGCGATGTGGGCAAGGATCATCACCTTGGAATCCAGGGAAAGGAGGGTTGTTTGGCTCCGCCTCAGTTACTGGCCCAAACTATACAGCCGGGGCCGCCTGCACAAGTCAGTTGCGGACTACAAGAGTCTGGTGGCCAATCAGGACCTTATGGACAGCAGTGATCCTGAATTCATGAGTCTGTCTTGGCGGGTTCAGATTCATATCCCAAGTAGTTCTTCATTGTCTCCATTTGTTGTTGGTTGTATCCATGTGTGTTCTCGGTCATAATTCGCTTCCTCATTTACATGTAAATGATTGTATATAAATGATGGCTGACTTTTAATCATTCATCCCGTATATCTTTATTTCTTGATGGTTGATATGCTGATCTGCTGATGGCTGATTTCACGAGAGCTAGCATCAGCTAGCCAGAGTTGCTCTTGCTTTAAGAAACAAATATGGCAGGGGCTGGAATCACCCATCTTTTGAAACTTTCACATAAAGGGGGGTCCCCGAACTTTAACCTCAAATGACATCTGCTCTAGGCCCTAGGCGCAGTCTTTCCTCACCAAACCCTTGTGCATATCCATACATGGTACCCAAGCAAAGGCCCCCCTGGCAAACTTGGTTACCTGGTTACCCGACGAAATGCAACAGGACAATAAGGATGCGCACATATTCTTCTAGTGTCATTGCCTCCTCTCAGGCCTTAAACATTGGCCCTGATTCAACCTCCCCTGCTAGCTTTCGTCACTTACCCCTGGCCTCAAGTTTTTGCTCAATGAATATTAGGAGCATGATTCCTCTTCATGATCTTCATTCCTTGCTTTGTTTTCCAGGAGCATTGGCCTTGAAGCCGAATTTCATCCAATTTCGGGTTTTGTTGCTTTCGGCTTCGCCAATGGAGCCTGTGTCCATTCTGCTGGCCACGGGTGCGGTGGCCATCTACGCCGCCCATCGGGTGGAGAAGATGTCGGAGAAGGCGCGGCGCGGCCCGGTGACGCTGCCGGAGCTGATGGACGCCAAACAGGTGGATGATGCGGCCCCTGCACCTGGGATGCCCTGGGAGAATGCCTTGGAAAATGCCTTGGAAAATGCCTTGGAAAATGCCTTGGGACAGCTTGGATTTGGAGAGTTTATGTGAATTCATGGGGTCAAAACTAGTGATTTTGACTTATCTAATCATCTTATTGATGGGGACGTAAGCATAGTGATATAGTGGAATAAGTATTGAATCCAACCTATTGTAGGCAGATCATTGCCACAATGAGGAAACATGGTACTTTTGCCTTTGTGCAGCTAATTTACCACTCTGGTACCTGGGGTGTTGAGACAACCCTGATGTTGATGGGGATTAATCGATGGTTCTCATGGATGATTTTGCTGGGATGGTCATTGATATATCAACATTGACATTGATTGGTTGGATAGATGGATGATATATGATTGACAAACGACCAGTTTATTACTAGGGCCGGTGTCAATTACTATGACTATGAAGGGTACATGGGATTAACTGGCCAATCAACGCGGAGATATTATGGGTCTGAACATGTGGGACGGCTCAAGACAATGGGGATTAGTGGATGATCGATGGGATCCTTATTGATACATCAACAATGGGATGTTATGTTCACCCAGAATTAATAACCCGGCAGTTTACGGCATGAAGGTTTGACAGACTTGCGGCTGGGGGGATCGGCCATGAGGAGGTTTGGTTATAGTGCTTCTGCACGGGATTTTTTTTGTTGTGGTTCTCCGTGTCGGAAATGAGCAGGGATATTGCTCGCACAGTGACCGAAGGGCCTTTTTAAATCCAGATCTGGAAATGATGGGATTGGCATCTCGAGGTGATTGGCATAGCGGGAAAGGCTTCTTTTTTGGGATGTTCGCCTGGAAAGTCCTGAGGGGATTGTGAAGCTTCCCAAGGTACAGATCCTGGCCGTACATATACAGAGTGGGCTCTTCCAACGTAAGCTGAGCCGCAAGCAGCTGAAGGTGCGTGTGAAGTACGGCGCCCCGGGTGTCTCTATCCATTGCGACACCGCACAGGCCAAGCTTTCTCACCAACCAGCACCAGCAGCGGCCAGGTTTGTACACAGACTGGATCGGCCGGATCAGGACCGGGTCCATGCGGTTTTTGGTGCTTGAAGCTGCAGGGGTGTGGATGTTGAGAATGGGACCCACAAAATAGCAAGTTGAATAGGGAAATGACATGACGGAACATGATGATTGACCCTTGGGTTTTCGTGCACAATATTTTCAGACACCCGCTCGTTTTTTTGGGCAAGCCAGCTGGTCACATTTGGAAGGTTTTTTTTGACCACTACTATGTGTGACGTGGCAGGGGCCAAAGGCCCAATTTTGTTTATCAATGTTAGCCAGCAAAAAAGGGACCACATACTGTAACATTTTTCTCACATCTTTGCAGGGGGAATCCTGACTGACGCTAAGCAGTTGCGTTCAGGTGCTTTTTGTTGACTCCCAGTGATTTGCGTTGACTCCCAGAGGATGTCATTGCGAATTTCAGCACCACTTGCCTCTTCTTGGGCCAACGGACCAGCTCCAACCGCGTTCGGCTGCGGTTGCTGCAGGGTTTCCTCGGCAGGACGGTGGCCAAGGCTGAATTACAGGTGGCAGATCTAGGCCATTGCGCTCCATGGATGGAATTTCATCCTGAACTCAGAGATACCAAAAACTCGGACAAGGTCCTTGGAAGCCCGGCTGATGTTCTGTAATTGCTGTACTAGGCTTTATACGTCGGGGAATGCAAGATGCTTATTGCTGTTTTTTCAACCCACTCTTGTGGTTGGTGTCGGATTTTGTTTCATTATCCACTGCGCAATGGCTCCCTGAAATAAAGCTAATGTGGCAAATCCAATAATAGATAATAATAGACCATCCCCAAAATCACCATAAATGGGTGGTATAAACCATTTCGAAATAGGTTTATGGCATTGGGTTCCCTCCATCCTCCATGTTGGCCCTAAGGAAGCCTCGCAGTAGCGCTGGAGACCAAGGTGATGACGAAAGGCGAGCTGAGGCGATTCCTGCATTTGCTGGGCGCTAAGCAGCGACAACAGGCCGCATCCATGGCATCCATGGCATCCATGGCGGCGAAAAGTGGGATGTAAAAACACCACAACCAACAAAGAATTAAGGAGAAATATCTGGATAATGAGAAATTGTTTGTCGCAATATTCTGGTTGTAATTCATCATTGGCCCAGTTTTGAGATAACTTAACCAAAAAAAGATGGGTTTTCGAGGAAACTACGGAGTGCAACCAAGCCATTTCACTAGCATGGCACAGACGTATTGTCTGAAAAATGGGAGCTGCTCGCCCCAAACGTTCTTTTTTCAATAGCTAAGCTACCTGCTACACATGAATGACTGACAGAGTTCACACATTCGGATATATACACATGGAAAATAACTAGACATACCCCAAAATTGGACAAATCAGAATATGTCCCAGTACGTTTCTCTACCACTGACCAGTTGAAGTTAACCCCAGCATCCCAACAACGTCCAGAGAAGGATTGGCAAAACCGGGGGAATTCCATCCCAGTTCTCGCCATGGAGGGCTTCCAGCTGGACATTTTGCCCGTGGTGGAGGGCGATGTTGAGGAGGACCCCGAGGATGTGCATGTCGTGCAAGGTGAACGGATCGCGCCGCCGCGGGCCTTGCGCCTGTGACGTTAAAAAAAACCGCTGTGGAAAACCTGTTGGTCATCCCTGGCTGGCTGGAGAAATCAGCATTTTGATGGGAAATATATGGAAACATCAATGTACTTAGATCACGCACAGATAGATGTATATGCACATTACTTATATATATATATATATATTTATTTACACATACACATGTATATGTATATTTTTCTAGGGAATTTTTCAGATGGAAGAATGGTTGGAGAAATTCTCGAGATAAAGTCGGGGGATTTTCCAGCTACTAAGTAGCCAGTCGCGATTACCAGAGGGTATTGTGGAACTGTTTGAGCTGTTACAATTTCGGATTTTCAGAGGTATGGCCCAATGGTGGACAGCAGGGTTGATTTTTATAGTGCGTTGCCATTGTTTCTGAAAATATCACCTGTATTTCTTCGAGGCCGATGGCAAAGGTTTGGCAATTCACTTGGCCATGTTTCAGGCCCAAGAGTTGAAGTTTACTGGCATGAACATCATTGACCTGAGCAAAGGCTTCCACTTTTGAAGTTTGGGACATACCATGCAGTTCTCAGCGTGATTCTGACCGCCTTGCCTTTCGTGACCAAAAAAAGTGCTCCCTATATAGGAGGCATATGAGCAAACTCGGGGGAATAGAGAGAGCCCCACTTCGCAAGGGAACCCTCCAATCACGGGCATCTACAATGGCACTTTCAGGCTTGCCAGCCCCAACGAGTACTCTCTGATCAGCATGTGGGTGGGGTAACCTTGGGCATCTCTCCCAGCGACACTGATGACATCCACATCACCATGAACCTATACCTATATGTAGATACATGCACCCTTTCTATCTTCTGAGATATTTATAGACCCCGATGCCCAACCTATAGGTCCCAAAGGGATGGGTAAAACATCGTACACCACCCTGATATATATATATATATACACGCACATGTATGTATATGTATATGTATATGTATATGTATATATATATATATATATCGTACAACATACATACATACATACATACATACATACATACATACATACATACATACATACATACTTACTTACTTACTTACATACATACATACATACATACATACATACATACATACATACATACATACATACATACATACATATCTTGCAAACCTTTTAGCAACAGGCATGATTGATGCATTCTTTGGGCTTATAGCATCCTGAGATTGTCTTTCTTTGATTTGTCTTTCCCTTGGATTTTCTTTTCCGTATTTCCCCCTTGGATTTCAAAGGAAAACAAAGGAAACCAAAGGAAACCAAAGGAAAACAAAGGAAAACCATAGAATCCACCCAGCCCCAAACCAAAGGAAACCAAAGGAAATCAAAGGAAACCAAAGGAAATCAAAGGAAATCAAATTGAATCAAAGGAAACCAAAGGAAATCAAAGGAAATCAAAGGAAAGCAAAGAGAATCTAAGAAGAACTTATATTAGCTGGTTCCTTTGTGTTTCTTGTTGTTTCTTTTGGTTTCCTCCCACAATTAAAAGTCATATTTTGGTGCAACCCATGCATTGGAAAGGTTTACACTGCTAGCTTGTGGCCCATACCTTGGTGGAAATGTGGAGTATCTCACCAACACCTTG
>BGPT01000022.1:532921-564202 GCA_003297045.1 Symbiodinium sp. clade C Y103
ATACATACATACATACATACATACATACATACATACATACATACATACATACATACATACATACATACATACACACATACACACACACATACACACATATATGTATATATATACATATGAATCTAATTTTTCTTTGGTTATCCTTCTGCATCACAAAGTTGGCTATCCCACACCCACAATGCCAGCGGATAGTGAAGGTTAGTAAAGGGCCAATAGTGGGCCAGTACCAAACATGGTTTCTGATCTCCATGGTGACCCTGGTGGTTTGGCTTCCCATAAGATTAGTCAGTTTTCAGTGAGAGAACCCAACTTTGTTTGGGATCAGAAGTTTGGAGAAATATCTATATAGATGTTTCTGAAAATTGGGGTATCCGATATCCCAAATCCACCACTGGCTTACCCTAGTGGAATCTATCTATCTATCTATCTATCTATCCATCTATCTATCTATAAGAATCACTCATTTGGAGCCCACTCCATTGAAGCCCCGGTAGAACTCCATCTGAGACTGGCCAGACCTGCGACTTTACGCTCCAGAACTTTGATGCACGACAGAAGGCGCGCAGCGAGGAGGCGGCCTGGGGCCGATGGGATCCAAGGGGCAAAAATCCATGGGATTTCTCCGCCGGAACCCACAGGAAACCAGGGGTTTTCCAAGACAATTATTTTTTGCCCAAACCAGAATCCGATGAAACTTAGACAATTAAACAATGGGCTCGGATTCGACATGACAAAACTGAGGATTTTGGGGTGTGATGCCTGGTGATGTAAGCGTGTGATGGGAGAGCTTGTTGGGAACATTGGGCAAGTGTGCTTATGACTGATGCAGGTATGAATAGGCAACACCACGAATCTCGTGTTCATCAACTTAGCAGCAGGGGTAGTCTTCCAAGAAGGCGTGAGTTGCCTCAATGGCCACCTTGAAGCCCACGAATGGTGGTATGCCCAACCATAAACATTTTGTTTGAGGCCGCTAAATCTGTGGATAGCATTGGATCGCCCACAAGACGATAGAATCAGGTGCGGTTTGTTGCATATCTCATAGGCTTTGAATCCCTGGCAGGTGGAGTCTCTCTTCGATGCCAAAAACTTCTTGAAGGGCGCGAAATAGGCGCAGCCTTTCTGAAATTTCTGCGACAGAATGAAGAGGCCGTTGCGGCAGCAAAAAGGAGCTGCGGGATGAAAATCCAATGTGGCATGGAGCCCAGGATGGTGACCAATCTGCTGGGCTTTTGAGGAGCAATCCTTATTGAGAGTGGAACAGTGGCTCATCTCCTCGCAGTTTGTCAGCTCAAGGGGCCAATTCCCATGAAAGAATGAAGCCGTGTCAAATGTGCAAAATTGATAGGCTAGGCCCCTCACCCAAGCCAGCAACCCACGGTAAACTGACGATACTGGCAGTGCACAGTTGCTCCACAGCACCCTGAATGATCCAAAGTCATTGTGATCTGTCAGCTCCTAGCCTGTTGTGCACAAACCTCTGGACTGAGGCCTGTCCCAAACCTCAGCAAACCTGCCCACCCCAAGAAAAAACCCAAAAAAGAGAGGTGAACTCATTTTAACCATGACTTTCTAACACTATCCAACTCCACTCCAACCTTCCACTTCCAGATTAGTTCCACACCGGTGCTTAGCCCTCACACCCACTAAAGCTTTTTGACATCGCCACCCCTGGCGGGCGCCATGTCGGAATTTCGTTCATACCGCGAGGACCCCTACAGATACCCACGGCGTGAAGAGCGACCGGATTTGCGGGATCCGTACGCAGGTGCGCCGCCCCCCAGTCATGGCTACGGCTATGATCCCTATGAGCGCCGGCCGGAGAGGTATGACTACAGGGACCCCTATGACAGGGGCCCACCTGGCCCACCAGGCCCACCTGCCTATGATCCCTATGATCCTTATGCGCGGCATTACCAGCCACCCCCAGGCCCAGGTGCCTATGGGGGTGGTGCCTATGGAGGTGGGTACTATCCCCCACCACCCGCCTATGGCTATGGACAGCCGCCACCACACTATCCACCACCAGGATATCCACCACCAGGCCCAGGCCCCTTGGCTGACACCTTGTTGTTGCAAGGGTCAGCTGCCACTTTTCAGCAGAGGAAACCACTTTGAGTCCTGTTGGCCCAAACATGTCGCAGATCCGGAAGGGGTTGGCGAAAGAGTGTTCTTATGAAATTGGGGATTTCAAAAATTTCAAGCATCATCGTTTTCGAAATGGTTGGAACAAGTTGAAAAACAATTTTGCCGATTTCAGGGTGATGAGCTCAGATCAGCTCAGGTTACCCACCGCCTCCTGGATACTATGGGCACTATGGACCGCCACCACACTACCGACATGATTCGCCAAGAAGATCCCCTCGAAGGAGGTGGATTGGAGCCATCACTGCAGCAGGGGCACCAAAAAATGAGGGGGGACGTTCCTTTGTGGTTGAGTTGCGGCACTTCTTTCAAACATGTCAACCTGGGGACAAATTTGAGTTTCTGCCTCGTTGATGCTGATCCATTGGGTGGGCCACCAACGGTGTCAGGAGTAGGACGCCAGAGAAGCGCGGAAAAGGAGGCGGCAAGCGTGGCAAGGCCATTGGGAGGTTGAGATCAAGGCGGACCATGGATGGTTGAAAAAATGTCCGTTTCCATCCATTTTCCAACCATCCATCGATGATCTCATGGCGTTTCCAACCATCAATTGAGTATTTGCATCTTTCCCAGTTGGAACCAAGCTCCCATCCTATTCGCATCATGTCACCGGCAGGAGCCTCAGCGGAAACGGAAACGTGAACGTGACGAGGGCGGCGAAGATGGAGAGGTGGATGCTTCTGACATTAATCTGACCCTGGCCGAGGCGGGTTGGGGCACTGGGTGGAGCACAGCCTGGATCTGGACATGGAGAATTCAAAGATCCCAGATTTGGAGAGATTTGGCATGAAGGTGAACTCCTGAACTCATCTGAAATCCCAGATGGAGCGGTGGGGAAGATGTGTGTCCCATTGGAAATCTTGTGGAGTTCTGACAGGGTCTCCACCGGCCGCAGGTCTTTCCCAGATTGGTCAAGGCTGCGCAGGAACAAGACGGCAGCCGTTTCCTCCAGTGGAAGCTGAAGGGAAACTGCACTGAAGAGGACCTGGGGTGATTGAGCCACTTGTGAGTTTACTGTGGCTTGGGTCAGGTTCAACAATGTCCAACAGTGTCCATGGTCTTGTTCAAGTTGAGACGAATCACGCCCTGGCGAGGAGAGGAAAAAAATCTTTGAGCTAGCGATACCTGCTACAGCGACATGGAAGCACTGAGAGCAATTCCACGGGGCCCACCGTTTTGGGTTCGAAGAGTTTTTTGGATGGCATGTGGCACGATGTATGATTTGTATGCTGGGGTATGATTTGTATGTTGGGGTGGGAACGTCAGATGCAAAATTGTGAATGCCTCCTCTCTGCCGGTTAAACTACATTTGCAGTGCTTTTAGAGGTATTGCATTGTTTTGTGGGGTGCAAGGGTCCCGGCCAGCTTCCAATCCCTGGCAAGATGGTGGAAAATGGATCAGGCTGCCAGTCCTTGTTTGACAAAAGTCAGCTGGCGACTGGTGCCTAAAGTACCCTGGGTGACCAAGCCAATTCTAAGAAGCCAAAAAAGCCAGTTAAGGCACTGTTGGTGTGTTGTGCAGCGACGCGTTTGCAATGTCAACTCCGGATCAGTTGAGTAATTAACAATTAGGGGTTACCTCCAAAATAGTGATAGCTTGTCTACATTGGTGCCTCCCCCTATTTGTAAACCGGAGGTGTATTAATCCTGGGTATCCCCCCTCAGAATCGCTCACCAGGATTCTCTTCTCGGGTTCCGATGGGCGCACCCCGCACAGGTGAAGTTGTCTTATGATCAATTTGGAAACTTCGTGGTGCAGAAGCTGCTGGAAAGAGGCAATTCCCAGGACCACAGCGACATGTTGCAACAGGTCAAGGGCCATGCGCCTTGGAGCAGGTTATGGGGTCAGGTGTAGGACACATCCATTTTCTCTTGTAAAACTAGGGAACTCCCAAATCATCCTTTGTATTGATCATGTTTTATAGGAGAACCAGGGTTTTTTGGAGTCACCCCCAATTGGATCTGAGGCATGGCCCGTCGACACTGAACAACCGACAACATGGCTAAACTCACAGCTGGAAATCTAATCTGCCCTGGCAATGGTATATTATCTTGTTGTATGTTGGAAGATTTGGAATTTCATCCATGAATTGAGGATTTTTCCCTGTTGAATTATATCCAGATTTCTAGATTCTAGGGGGTAAGCCACAAACTTAGGAGATGTATGCATGTGTCTAAAAACCATCATCATCTTCCACATGAACATAGCCATCAATAGGGGGTACAGCGAAAATATGAATCATGACATATTATATCGTTGGTTCTAGATTACATCCCATTATATCCCATGATATCCCACTATACCAACCCCATTTTTGCTGGTCAAATTTGTGAACATTTTGCCTTTTTGTTTGGCGACATCTGTATGGTTTAATTTAAGGGTTGAGCACAAGCTTGCAGGTCATGAAGCTGTCGCAGGACAAGTTCGGCTGCAGGGCGCCGCGGAGCATGGCGGAAGAAGATAGTTCACACAGATGATAGTAGTATAAGTATAAGTATGTATAAGTAGCATACGATCATCAGTGGTATATATATATATACATATATAGCTATATAAAGTGATATCATAGAGATAACTTCTGGTTATATGTTTTTAACGTCAATATACGCTGTATGTATGTAATGCAATGCAATGCAATGTAATGTAATGGAGTGGAATGGAATGGAATGAAATGGAATGGAATGTAATTAATGTAATGTAATGTAATGTAATGTAATGTGATGTAATCTAATGTAATGGAGTGGAGTGGAGTGGAATGGAATGTAATGTAATTTAATGTAATGTAATTGTATGTATATAACTGTGTATATATATATATGCATATGTCATAATGTATGATGCAAGGTATGTATGTCTACATGTCTAGTCATGACTGGTGAGATGATCCTGTTCCCATGGGGGTTTTTCATGAGTCAACCCATGGGGAATGCTTCGAAACCATGTAAGGATATGGATGGACATGGAATGATGACCAGTATGGTGAATAGTGAACTAATCGTGAACCATATCAGATCTGAAGTAGATCACCCACTGTGCCAGCCACGAATCCGAAGGTGACTTTGACCATCCCCAGTACTGTCGCCCGAAGAAGCGAGTGTCCGAACCAACTGAGGTGATGCAGAAGATGCTGGAAGCCTTGCCATCCTCGGAGAAGTCAGATCTCACTTTTGAGATTCAGGACGAGGCTGCGGAACCTGCCATGCTTCGTGCAGCTATTCAGATTTTTTGGTTTGTTGCAGCCCTAAATTTTTGATCTGCTTGTAGGATCTTGTAGGTTCATCCGTCATTTTTTGAGCTTTTGTGGTCAAAAGCCAGCCAATCCCCATAGCCACCCCACCAACTCCCAGCTACCGCCCCATGCTTCAGTGGCGGCCAGTCAGGTAGTCGAGTGCATCCATGACATGAACGGGAACCACGTGATTCAAAAGGTGGTTGCCCTTCGACAGCAGGGCGATTCTGCTTGTCCTGGCTGAAGCAATGCGGCCCTAGATTATAGGAGGGCGATCTCTATTTCTACATTAATGATTTTGAATGTTTTTGATGGGTTTAAAGATCACTTGGCGATCCTTTTGGTGGTTCAATAGGCCTCCATCACGTTTGATGTTCACTCCGTAGTGCAATTCCTTTCTTATTTTCCGCTAACCATCCACTAACTCACCTCCCACATGTTTTTTTTCATGTTTTTTCTGGGAGAATTCATGCAGATTCCCTATATTTCCTGCAGATTTCCCCCATATCCCCATGGCCACCGTGGCCGTAGCCATGGCTCGCCGGGCCAGGAACACCTGTCCCCCCACGATTTGGGCTTCGTGGTGTCCGCCGTGGCCCAGCGAGCCGGCGAGATGGCGCAGCACGTCTATGGCTGCCGCATCATTCAGAGGCCCGAAAGCTTGGTGGGGGCAGTTGACCACAGGATGAAGCGGCGAACATCTGGGTTTGACCCATCGAAACGCAGTGGTTTCACCTTGAAACATGGAGGATAAACCAAGGAACATGTGTAGTGATTCGATAATTTGGGTCAAGTCAAAAAACAGAAGAATGGGTGATATAATGGGAGATCTAACCAACAATATTCGGGTGGGTATACTACAATTTATTGCTCTATGGCTATATGGCTATATGTAGCAATGGGGAAAGTGATAGTAGCCCAATGGGTTTCAGGTTTTTTGTACATGTTCGGGCAAACCCGGGTATCATAATTGCATCATGATATTATTATTGTTCATGCATATAATATATATATATACACATGTATATTCTGTAATAATAATAATATGATGTATGCATAATATCTCACATGTATATATATATATAGATATACTTGTAGTGTCCATGAAAGAATGGATGGTTTACCATTGTGTATGCCATGTTAATCCCGCTCAGATGGGGATTGAAGGTACCATCCCCAACTGACAGTTTGACCATGAGAAAATCGCTCCCATTTTCAGGTTGGGAAGTAGTCTTCCAAGCCGGGTCTATGTTACTTGAGGGGATGGTATGAACCAGCAAATAGTTGATTTCAGCCAGGATTCAGTCAGTTTTCTTCGATGATATTTAAGGGTATTGGCAGAAATTTTAGGGACGAAGATGGGGGGCTTGCACCCACAAACATGGGGTACGGGTACTTTATGAATCTGAAAATGGTTGGCCAGACCATCACTTGAATCACACATCGCAACAACTTTCAAGCGGGTCTTATCATTGCCAAGTTTGAGTCCCAGAGGGTCGTGATGTTGTGCCCTACTGTGGCTTTTGTGATATTATGCAGCATGGGGCACTGGGACCCCCAAAGCTGGGAACATGTGACCGCAGCTTGCAGCTTGGGAGCGTGTGCGGGCCTTCGTTCGCCATGGAGGAAGAGAGGCAGAGTCCGTCCGAAACTCGGTCCAATGAGACGAGCAGGACGAGTAGGCGCGGTGTGGTCAACCTCCTTGGCCCCATGGTGATCCCACAATGAATAGATGCAAAAACCAAAGCCAGGAACCAAGGTCTTGTTGGGAGATTTAGCATGAAGGCTCATTGGGGGAAGGGCTAGATGGTAGCCTCTGGTGAACAAACCTGTCAATGGGAAATCACCAATTTGTAAATGGCTTCCCTTTGAAACATGGCGACTTTCGCCATGTTCGCCCGAGGGATGACTTCAGGGCGAATTCCATTCAATTCCTATGAACTTCCGATACCATGCCCAGATGAAGTGCCTTGAGGGGCATTCTCGTTTGCCCCAGGTCGATGCAACCTCCCTTCATAACAGACATGCACAGTAATCCCATCAACACACGGGTTTGCAAATGGAAAAGCGGGCTGTTTGCATACGGTTGTGTCAGTACGACCTTTTGGAACGCACATTGCAGCCGCATGCTAAATGTGTCAGTAGATGTCGGCACTTTCAAATTATAATGTTTGCTGTTCTGTCCGAGTTTCCCATCGTCCCAGCCCCAACCTGCCCAATGAAATCAGAGATCTATGGGTGTAATATATGTCAAGATTCCCATAGTCAAAAAGCCGCACTTTCAGCAATTATCCCGATATGCTGGATGAAAATGACTAAAATCGAATGGGGATGAATATGATGAATGGGGTCTCCCCCATCCATCCCCATCCTGAGACCAAACCATCTTGTCTGGCCAGGGACGGAAGTCCCCGACGAGTACCCAGAGTCAAGCAGCAGAGTAGCCGCGGATCCGTCGACTCAGCCGACTCGCCGAGACGTAGATCGAACGTGTCTGGTGCCTCGTTTTCTTCGTCGGCCTCCTCGGCGCCTCTCGGACTGAGGCACCACACTGGGATGTAGCCCGACTCCATGAAGAAGCACATAATTTTGCAATTTTACATCATTATAACAGAGTTGAGGCAAGTTTTTGTTTTTCTTCATGATGCTCCAAACGTATAGGTTGATGGTTGGGTTGGAGACATTGCTTCAGGTAAATTGGAGTGGATTCACTGGCCCGCGGGCCCCCTGCAACTGGCGGTCGACACAACTGTCTTGTTTCAGGTTTTATGATTTGCCCGGCATAACCATTGTTGTTGCATGAGTGGTCATATACACACTATGCATATGCCCTCATATTTGTAAGTTGCATATGCTATCACACACACACAGAGACGCATACATACATATATACTTTAAAGTCATTTCTATGTTTCATTTGATATATGGATAGAGAGAGAGAAATATAGATACATAGATGTAGATGTAGATACTGTACATATATATATACATAGATATGTGTTCATAACATATATGGTCATGGTATGGCAGGATGATCCCCACCCTTCCGAATAGTAAGGACGGGTTCACCAGTTGGGCGGAAGAAGCTGTCGATGGCCGAATTTCACAAGGCGCGAGTTGGTCGGAATAGTGGCCCTGCTGGAGCCTCGAAAAGTCACAGGGATCTTGATATTGAGGATATATGATAGATGTAAGAAGTAAACGAGACTTAGTGAAGAATATTCCTCTCCCTCAACAATTGTTCCCGTTTCGTTTTTGGGGTTATGCCACCTGAGCATCACTGGTGAAACAGTGGTCAGGTGCCTCAAAGGGTGATGCTAAACCTCGCGGTTTACCCCGGGAATAGATACACGCAGACATGCGCATGAATAAATAAACTAATATACATACATATATATATATATATATGTGTGTGTGTATACATATACATATGTATGCAAAAAATGTACATCTATACATATAGATATGTCATGGCAACCTTTGGGCCGTCAAAGGCAACTGTCAGGCTTCAGCAACGGGTTTCTGCACCGCCATCAGCCCTTGGGGTTTCCTTTGGTGAATGGGCCACCTTTCAGTCAGGGTCGTAAGGCTTTGGAAATAGCTAGAATCCATGTGAGCACTCCCGAAATGAGGTAGAGTCATACCTGACATCAACGATTTGTTTCCGGTCTTTAAAATCCCATCCCCTAAATATCATATAACCCCCCCAAATGGTCACAAAGATGTGAAATCCCCCCATGAAACCAGGATTTCCGAGGGATGTTCAATGTTGGGGGAGATGGGATGATCTACACAACAAATAGGTGTTTCATGTGTTTCCCCCCTATTTCCATGCTCCCAGGTGCAAGGTCCCAGCGAGACGGAGATCACCAGTTTCAGAGCCAAGGTGGGGGCAACCCTGCGCAGCGACCTCTTGGTGAACATTTTGACCTCGGTGATTTTGACGCTATGGCTGGGATGGGGAGATGGCATGGGGAGATGGCCAAGACGGGGAAGGCTGCGGAGCAACAAGCATGAGGGGAGCTCATGGGAATGTGTGATCATACGAATCATACGTGTATGCGTGAGTGTGTGTGTATATATATATATATACACAGTGTATGTATGGTAGGATATGTAACTATCATGGCAGTGTGTCTGAAGACGGGGGATGGACCCCAACATGGCAAGGTTAAGACGGAAAAAACTTACCCACAAGTTGGCTTAGGATGATTTAGGCGATATTATATTTGCACACACGTCCACACACACAGATATGTATATATATATATACATACACATATAGAATCAACATGAATCAGATGCTACAATGGGAGGAGTCTAAATCTGGGTGTGTTTGATCTGGCTACGGTTACAGTAAGAATGGGCATAGAACATACAAGAACTTGCAAAAATGCTGGTGCACATGAATCAGTAAAGGCTTGAACAGACAGAAGAATACGGACATATCCAGTAGGTGAATGAAAGTACATAGCAGCAACTACAGGGGTATCAGCAATAGTCTTGTGGGGGGGAGGTGTCAAATACTGTCCTTTGCATCGCAATCGTGCTGTGTTGAGAGGGTCCTCAACTGACTCATATTTTTTTTGCTGGATTGAAACCACCGAACAGATATGATCTGTGCATAGTCTAAGTGCATTTTTCTGATGCGAATCCATGCAAGTCTCTATTTTTCACCATCCTCTGGCAGAGAAAGTCGCACACATGCATGTAGATCTGGAATCTGGAAACAATTTTTGCCCCGTTTCCCCACATCTATAACCAGAAGTGATACTTTGTCATATCCAAAGCCAGACTTTGATGGTGTATGGATGTGTATGGCCACTTGGATTGTCTTGGGCGAATTAGTTTTGGGGCGAGGCGCAGTTGCGGGCGAGACCCAAGCTGTTCAGACATAAAAGCAGAGGATATCAATGCACCAATGTTCTGCATGGACATTTGAAGGTGCCCCAAAGGTGCTCCTGATATCTCCTCATCAGGTTTGAGTGGAATCAAGAATCAAGGCACCATCAAAAGGCCTTTGTGATTGGGTACAGTGCCCTTAGATTTCGACGAGTCGATCGGCCCCAAGGATTGATACTGTGTGCACTTTGATTGCCACAGATGCGCGTGCCATGGGCCATCCGCCACCCTTGTACGTGTATATCATTGGTGAAGCATGCTTGGGCATCTACACACTGGAATTGGTGGTTGGTTGCTGGGTGGAGGGCTTACAGCATTTCAAAAAGCCAGCGATTGTGTTCGATGTCTTCACGGTGCTCGGTCTCCATCAGCAGAAGTTCTGCACGTTTTTTCGACGTTTTTTTTGGATAATTTCTTTCCCAGCCGATGCAATATATATATATATATATTATATAGATACATTACAAGTATAAGTATCTCCCTGTGTCGGTGTTTGGATTTGGCACCAGACACATGTCATGGGATTGCGGTGGCCGGTGGCGAAAGTCATTGAACGGGGTTGAATCCTTTTGCAAGATTCTGTCGGGAGGATACACTAGGCCCCCTGGCTGGCAAAAAGTGGATTTCATTTGCCTATTGTCAACATGTATGAATACTGTAATTGAATTTCAGTATCAAATGATAATCAATTCGTGGTGATTAAATTCTTGCGACTTCAGACCGATATCACTTCAAATCATAGAGAGAGGTATGAGGAGAATTATCCAGAAAGTGGCTCTTTTCCAATTTAGGATTCATGAGAATTAATAGGCCTGACAATCCTGACATCAGTGGACAGTCCCAGTTGGTGGCTGGGGCAGTCAAATTATATCTCATTCTATTTTATTATTCATTCTTCAAGGTCTTTGGCAACTTCTGATTTTTGTGGGACAATCACCAGATTTTCTTCCTGAGGCTCCTGGTATGTTGGTACCTCCCATGTCCCCTTATGTCAGGTGCTCTGTGGCTACATGCACGCCATCTTCCAGCTCTTCGAGGGTGCAAGCGGGTCACCTTTTTTAAACCCAGGATGACAAATTGGCAGCATGGAAATTGCTTCTCTCCAGTAATTGTTCACAATTTGCTGTGGTAAATGGCCCATTTATAGATGATTTTTCTCATTAAACATGGTGATATTTTTTTTAATGGTGTTAAATTACTAGGGGTAACTTCTGGTTTGTTGTCCCCAAGTTTGCCAACATGACTGATGCAATTTTGGGATAAACACATGCTCTTGTTACCACCTGTTTTTGTTTTTCAGAACGGGGATCCTGGCGAAGTGATTTTTGCTGCAAACACCTTTAGACATCATACTGATACTTACAGTGTTTTATAGTGAAAAGGGGTCTGAAACCTAGGTTTCCAGCTCAGAACAGGGCTATATCATGCTATATCATAAATCTCTGGTATCCACAGCCTGCTGCACCACATGCTCGCACTGGGTTCCGTGTCAGTTCCTGGGGAACAGAATCCACTCCACACCGAACCAGGTAGTCATGTTAGTGGACCTCAGCTTTAGCCCCAGGTTCCGGGTTACTTTTGGGGAGTGTAGATGGCTAGTGGGGTGATAGAGGTAATGGAGAAATTCAATTGCTGGAAAGAATTGACATGATATAGTCGTTTCTTCATTAATTTGCTTAACTGGTATGGTTTCAACAAACACACACACACACATTCTACCTAGAGTCATTTGCAATTGCAAGAATTCATTGAACATAAAGGTGCAGATAGGTGTGCATAGGGATATTTGCAAGCACAACTAACGATCTAAATGGAAAGGATGGTGGGAATGTTACAACTCAAGAAGTACCGTACATGTCCTGTTTGTTATTAGTACCTTGCTTGTCAGCAGGTTCATTTCAATTCCAGTTATCGAAGAGAGAGAAAGAGAGAGAGAGAGAGAGACAGTGAGAGAGTGAGAGAGAGAGGGAGAGAGAGTCGGAGAGTGAGGGAGGTGGTGAGAGAATTTTCATGATACTATTTTTTGAGAGTAACTTATCACGGGTATTTTGCGGGGCCAGGTTGACATGGGAGGAATACTGGGGGTGAATAGATGAAGTCACCAATGATTGGTCGGAGGTTGTGAAAATCTCCCCAAACTTCAATGCTTACCTCGCACCCAACAAGTATTGCTTCTGGTGATCATGTCATATTCTCGTTGTGCTTAAGTGCTGTTGGTTCCCACCCCCAAAAAAAGTCCCCAAGAGCCCTGTCCCATCATGGCAGCTCCGGAACTTTGTTTCAAAATGTTTCAAACATTATTTTCTTTTGGGGAAAATCTGTGGGAAACCTTCTGCATTTGGCACAACAAAGCATAAAAAACATCAAACAACACCATTTTCCTGTGGATTTGCCAGTAAATCGATCCATTGATTGTCCCATTGACGCACCCCTGGAGGTGTGATTCCAGGAGAGCTGAGTTTCTTGAAAGATTTGCGGCTGCTCCGCGTGATTCGCGTCCTCCGAGTGGCCCGAATTCTGCAGAAGTCTCGCTCCTTGAGGCGCGATGTGCTGGTGGTGGTGCTTGGTTGTGTGGAAATGTTTTCGAAGTGGATAAAATGTGAAGTCACATTAAATGTCTGCAGACGTTCTATGTTTACACCTTCATTCTTGGTTTTGGAACGCATTTTTGATCTCATTTTGACCTATAGCAACCGCCAAAAACATGCCTAACAGTTGAACACCTGTACATTCTATAATCCCATCCCCCTAACATTAAAACATCCCCATGCTATGGTCCCAAATATGTGATTTCATCCCTTACATCCACCATTGTTTCCGAGAGGCTGTTTCATATTGGGGGAAGAGATTGGTTCTAGTTGGTGATCCAAAAGCCAGTACATAACCATTGATCTCCGATAAATCCTCTTCAATGCTTAAAAATAATCATAATTCACATTAAAGCCCATAGGGCCTATTAAGTCACTATTGAATCCCATGAGCCTCGATTATATAAATCCCATTAAATCCAACATTTTTGATGGTTAAAGCCCCATGGACCATGGCCCAGGGAGCTGCAGAAGTTAGTCGCCATGATGGCCACCTGCCTAAAGGCACAAGGGATTTCATCAATATAGTTGTTGATACAATATAGGGGGTGAAACCCTGGAAAACCAACAAACATTGGGGTATACTAGGCCACTGGGTTTTGGGGAACCTTAAGGCGCTTTTCTTTTGTTAATAAGACACGGGGATAAGAGTGGTTTGACGAAAATCGAGTGAACTTTCTAGATCCCTGAATTCTACCCACAGTTGAGTTGGTTCAAGGAAGCGGTGCTTTAGAGAAGGGTTGGTAAGAGAAGAGGTAGCTCAATGAAAAGGTAGCTCAGAGAAGGGGAAGGTCCTTTGGAAATGAACCATTCAATCTTTCAACGTCCACTGCAGCCACTCATCATTTATTCATTCGTTCGTTCGTTCGTTCATTCATTCATTCTTTCGATCGTTCGTTCGTTCGTTCATCCATCCATCAATCCATTGATTTGTTCATTCATTCATTCATTCATTCGTTCGTTCATTCATCAATCCATTCATTTGCTCATTCATTCATACATCCATTTGTCCATTCATTCATACAGTCATTCATTCATTCACTCATTCATTCACTCATTCATTCACTCATTCATTCACTAATTCATTCACTCATTCATTCAGTCATTCATACATCATACTTTCATTCATTCATTCACTCGTTCTTCCGTTCAGTCATTCGTTCATTCACCACTGCAATAACCAGTGAAATGCCTATGTCACTGTCATTTTGCAATCTTTCCCATCGGCTCTTCACTTGGTAAAACAATGCACTTCTATATACATACACACACGTCCATATATACATATATATGTATATAATTATATACATATTTGTGTCTCATCCTATAACATATGTACATGTATATATATATATGTATTATGTGTATATATATATATGCATATACCAGGTAGGCCCGGACAATGCCGGGGCGGAAGTTTCAAAATAATAGAAACATTATTGGAAGAAGAAGGTGGCCTATAGCAAAGTTTTTGAGATGCAGAAGCAACGAAGTGCTGACGTTGTGCGGTGCATCAACGAATGAGCAATCGCGGTTGAGATACCAATGAAATGACATGAGAGAATCTATGCACGACTGACTGAATGAATCAATGAAGCAATGGGTCGATGAATCAAAAAACCAGTGGGTCAATGAATCAATGAATCAACGAAGCAACGAATCAATCAATCAATCAATGCAGTAGTGAATCAGTTAATCAAGGATTCAGGAATCAATGAGCCAATGAATTCTTGAATCAATGCAGCAACCAATGATTGAAGCAATGCACCAATGAAGCAACGAATCAACGGATCAGTGAGTCAATGAATCAATGAATCAAGGAATCAGTGAATGCACGAATCAACCAATGAATGAATGGATGGATGGATGGATGAGTGGGCTACTTGTCTTTATGGATTTACTTCCTCACTGAGCGACCTCTTCGCTGAGGCACTTCTTCTCTGAGCTACTTCTTCTCTGAGCAGCCACTTATCTGGGCTACTTCTGCTCTGAACTGCCTCCCAGCTATTTTCATGGAATTGTAGCTTCTGCGACCCACTTCTTCTCTTTGCGCAGCCAGCACAGTGCGTTTTGCAACGTCCAGCTGCAATTCCGCATAGCGCAAGCATGGCACTATGCTGAAAAACTACCCGTCACGCAGCTGTTACAATGCTTTTAGCATTTTTTCGCAACCTCCAGCTGCAATCCCGCTTGCCAGGAGCGTCGCAGCATCACTCATGCTTTGCTGCGCGCAGCTGTGCCAATGCGTTTCCCCCCAGCCGGTTGCAAACCCGCATAGCAGGAGCGTCGCACCAAATCGACCAACATTCTTGCGGCGTCAGCAGTGCGGACTTTTTAAGGCTATGCCGCGCCCTCAATTTTTCTTTAACGTTTGTTTTGTGAAATCGAGCTCTTGCTACAGTCTGGGGGCACATTTTGCCGACCTCATCTTCCAAAAATGCTCCGCGGCTGTCCGTTTCTTTAATAGGTTGAAAGATTTGAAAGCAAATCGAGCTCTCGCTAAAAACGCATGGTTTCGCCCGGGAGTGTTTTCATCCGCTAATTCACACGCTTCCGAACTGTTTCATTTCCCAACTACTTGATGATGGGTGGTTGACATGATGATGTGGTTGACATGATGGTGGGAATGCTAACTATGATAATCGTTCACGGAAGTTTTCTAATTAAACATCTTTGATAACCTGGCACTGTGTAAAACTATTCTCTCCCCAAGTTTTGCATGGTTAGCCTGGTCGGTGGGTTTTTTGTTATTTTCACCCAGATTCGGGGTGATGCACCTCATCGACTATATAATATGTTTCAGATGGGTTTGAACCAGTACCTAATCGTGTTTTCCATCATGCATCTGAGCCAGGCGTTGGGGTGGTCATTTCTATTCTGTTTCGGCTTCATGACGTTGTGGGCAATGCTCATGGTGGAATTTGTGCACCCATTGATCTTGCAGATGCACGAGCAGGGAGGGGCTTTCCAGGAGGGGCCGGGGCAGGAGGGGCTGGGGCCCAAGATGGGTAAGCTTTTTACAAATTAACGTCATAATTTGAAATGTTTCTCTGACGTTGCAATGTTTTTGTTTCATTGTTTTTTTCTAGCAGCCCGGTGAATTTTTGTCATGGCGGGGCGGGAAGATTCGAATCAGAATGTTCAAAGCCTCACCATCTACCCCCAGACAAGAAAAAACAGGACTGCAGCGAATGCTTGTCAGCCACCTCTTCCGTGGCTTGGATTTGAGTTGATGACTTCGCCGTTTTCCCATTGGCGAATCTACCAGACATGGGGGATTCTACTGCGAATATGGTCTCCTGAGCAAATTCCCAGGAGGCAGTCGAGTCACCCAGTGGAAAATCATAACGACATATTCCCAATAATAAACAATCTCTTGGCAATTGACCCGTCGGCAATCCAAGGTGATGCGTGCCAACCTCTTGTTGTTCAAAACGGTCATTGCTGGTGATAGCTGGGGCCAAGTGGCTGTGCCGGTCATCGAGTACAGCCCCGCCACGGCCATCATTTTCTGCGGCTCGTTGATGACACTGGTCTTCGGGGTGCTCAACATGATCGTTGCGGCACCGCGGCGAAAACACAAAACAACACGGGACCTGACTTTGATTTTTTCAATTCGAACCAAACCAAATGGTGGTTTGAGAATCAAAAGCTGGAATTTCGCCATTGAATGATTGATAGTTATGTTGTTGTCCGAAAAGTAGAAGATGGTGAGGGATAGTGGGGGTATGTTATTGTTCAATATATGGCAACTTGTTACAGGCCAGATGGTGGTCAAACATTGGATTTGGAGGGGCGCACCATTTTTGGACAAACTCATTTGCCGGATAGCCAATTCCACCAGTGTGATGATCCCTTTGACCTTTTTTCCTGACTGCGTAGTGAAAGGTTCTCGTTTTCCTTTGGGGGTCTGGGGGTTGAGACGTGTTCGCTCGACGTTGCTTTTGTGTTCGCAACTGTCGGCAACCGTCCGCAACCGTTTACAGCACGACCGTGTGGGGTCCCTATGGCCGTGCCTCTGACGAGTGCTGCAAAACTGGGCACAAACGTTGCGTACCCTCCATGTGGCAGGCATGGCACGTCGTGACATCCCAACATGTTTAATAACGTGTCAAAAGTCATTCTGTGTGACAGGAGCATTATTATTGCATCGTTTTCAGAACATGAGTTGCATTTTTTCTGGCAGGCGCAGCACTTTCTTGGAGACCTCCATGTTCATTTTGCGCGGCAAACGCAGCACTTTAGACGTGTCGTGTTAGTGTTGTGTGCTTTTGCCAATCGCATTGTCAGGGCTGCGTCAAGTGGTCACAAAGTGCACTTTCCGTGGCAGGCGTGGCATTTTCTGAGAAACGTGATGGCTGATTTAAACATTGCTTTTTGCATCCGAGGCCCTTTTTCACAGATCCATGTCACTAAGGGTAAATCCAGGTGTGGTGGTGACAGCTTTGCAGTGCCTAAGCAGCTCAGAAACGTAATGGCTGATTCAAATATTCGGTTTGTATCCGTAGCCTTTTTCACAGATCCATATCCGGATGTGGTGGTGGCAGCTGAGCAGTCGTTAACCAGCTGACAAACGTGATGGCTGATTCAAACATTGCTTTTTGCATCCGTAGCCCTTTTTCACAAATCCATTTCACATGTGGTGATAACAGCTTTGCAGTGCCTAACCAGCTGAGAAACATAATGGTTGATTCAAACATTGCTTTTGCATTCGTAGCCCCTTTTCACAGATACATGTCACTAAGGGTTCTCCAGATGTTGTGGTGACAGCCCTGCAGTGCTTAACCAGCTGAGACACGGTGATGGCTGATTCAAATTTTCGTTTTGCATCCGTAGCCCTTTTTCACAGATCCATGTCACTTAGGGTAAATGCAAATCCAGTTGTGGTGGTGACAGCTTTGCAGTGCTTGATCAGCTCAGAAACGTGATTGAATTTTGCATACGCAACCCTTTTTCGCAGATCCATGTCACTAAGGCATGTGGTGGTAACCAGCTAACAAACGTGATGGCTGATTCAGACACTTGCTTTGCATCCGCAGCCCCTTTTCACTGATCCACATCACTAAGGGTGAATCCAGGTATGGTAGTGACAGCTTTGCAGTGCCTTACCAGCTCAGAAACGCAATGGCTGATTCAAACATAGCTTTTGCATCCGTAACCCTTTTCACAGATCCGTGTCACTAAGGTGAATTCCAGATGTGGTGGTGACAGTTTTGCAATGCTTCACCAGCTGAGAAACGTGATGGCTGATTCAAACATTGTTTTTTGCATCCGTAGCCCTTTTTCACCGATCCACATCAATCCAGGCGTGGTGGTGATTGTTTTGCAGTGCTTGACCAGCTGACAAATGTAATGGCTGATTCAAACATTTGGCTCGGATCTGTAGGCTGTTTTCCCCGATCCATGTCAGGAAGGGTAAGTTCAGGTGTGGTTTGGACAGCTTTGCAGTGCTTGAACAATTGAGAAACGTGATAATAGATTCAGACTGCTGTGTTGCAAGCGTAAACTTTTTCTGCTGATCCATGTCGCTAAGGAAAAATCCAGGTGTAGTGGTGGCCTGACCAGCTGACAAACGTGATGGCTGATTAACAAACATTTGTTTTGCATCCGCAGCCCCTCTTCACAGATCCATGCCACTAAGGGTGAATCCAGGTGTGGTGATGACAGCTTTGCAAGTCCTTGACCAGCTGAGAACCGTGATAGCAGATTCAAACATGTGTTTTTCATCTGCGACCCCCCTTCATTACTGGTCCATGTCAGGAAGGGTAATTCAGGTGTGGTGTTGACAGCGCTGCAGTGCTTGACTGGCTGAGTTGTGACTGCTCTACTAACTATTGATTTGAGCGAAGGGATGTGCAGCAAAAAAGCACGCCTTCAGTCCCTCAGTTTTTTCAGCAAGTTCCCGAGCAATTGGCACGTATTCACAGGATTGTGCAGCACGTTTTTTGTGGGCATTGTGTGCCTCTATATCTTACCTCCTTTACAGATCTCGGCCCAAATCTTTGCTTTAGTGAGTTTACAGTTGCTGTAGCTGCTCTTTCGGACAATATGGATCAATGTATGCTGATGTGGCAGATGATGCAATTGCAGCAGCTGTACCAGCAGACCGCGTTGGGTATGACATTGTCTCCCGGCCTTGCCCCCTGTGAGATTCCTGGTCAAGTTGCACCATACCAACAAGACACCCCTTTTGACCAGAGCCCAGGAGTCCCCATGGTGGACCAGCAACCCAAGCGCAGAGCCGAAGATGATGTGAACCAAGGCCCGCCACATGCTAAAGCCCGTCTTCAAGGCCCGGATCATGATGAAGCCAGCCAGTGCCGCAGCCCTGCCCCCGAGTTTCCCAGCCCTCCTCAAAAGACTCCGACGAGGAGAAGTCACTTGGTGAGTTGACAGATCATGCTGCACCGCCTGAGCCCTCCACCCCTGAGTTGTTGCGACGGTTGCTGGCCGTCACTTCTGAGAAGGAGCCGGATATGACTCGCCAGAAGGCAGTGGCGAGGCTGGGTGAATTTGCAGCTGAGGCCAAAGTCGTTTAGAAAAGAAGCCAGTTCAACAAGCTATCCCAGCTGCTTTCACCTCACCCCATTTCAACCCTTCTCAGGCGGTTGAAGCAAAGAAGTCAACCCAACAATTCCTGAAAGACATCCAAGAGGTTGGCCGCACCAAGTCTCCATCCCGCAGAGACCCCCAGTTGACTGCTCGATTCGTCCAGCCTGTTGAATCAGTTGAAATCTTACGAGCCAAGATTATCAAATTCCATGGGGCAGCTGGGCCTGCCGACTCTGATCAGGCTTGGAAGAAGCCCACCGCTAGTGTCTGGCACGCGGAGCGGAAAGGAGATGCACGTAAGTGTGTCTTCTGCCTCAACGTCCCAGCTGAAGATTGTCAACCAGGGAAAGGAAAGTCGGCCGTGAATTGTCAGTTGGCAATTTGGTAATGCAATGTGGACCCCACAAGGCAGTACAGGCTAATCAGACGGCAGCAGCTGGCATGGACCTTACCAAATTCTGGGGCAATTAGTCCCCCTTTGAGTAGAAGAAGGCACGAAGTGCCTTTATGTTCCTTTTCGGAGAGTTTTGACATGATTGCCCTGACTCGGCTCTCTCGGGCTGGAAAGATTTCTTCTTATTGCTCCTGCCTGCGAGTGTTTTCATGGTGTTTCACATGTTTATGAAAACGAGACCTGCGCTGAATTTGTTTGATTTAATTGCTGATGTTCCGTTGGCAATGTCTCTGTATCATGTCTCACACGCATTTGTTGCTGTATCAAAGGGACCACCGCTCTGTACATCAGTCAGTTCGCTGATGCAAGCTTCACCTCCCCCCTTTGGTTTACTCCCCTTCCTGCCGGTTTCTGTAGTTTCACCAGGTTTCACCAGGTCCATGTTGTCCTCTCCACCTCAGCGGATACCAACTCCCACTTTGCACTTTAAGGTTTGATTCGCTTCTTTGGTTTTTCCTTCGTTGCCATGGAAAGGCCACCGCATTTTGATCTAATCTCGTTCGTATTCAAGATGAACTCGGACAGTTGAGCCGGGCACCTCTTCCCGAAGCTGTTGCTGGATCCCAAGGATGGCAAGCATTGGCATTACGAAGAGATGTTCAAGCTCTGCTAAAGGCCCAGCCGCCACACGGCCTTTCCAACATTCTTGCAGCAGTGGAGATTCACAAATAATTTTTGGCGCTGTTGATTCGCCTCCTTCGTGCCATGGGTAAACGAGCAGGACAGGCAGCAAGTCGCATCCCTGCAGACACGCTTTACGGACCATGGGAAGGAGGGATCAATGTTTCTGAGGTGCATCAGGACGCTGTCATGGGATCAGATGATTACAGCATTTCAATCTTCTGTTGGAATGTTCGTGGGGCCCTCAGTTCTGCAAGTGGGCAGGAGGCCCATGTGACACGCATATCTGATATGACCCATCGGTTGCAAAATATGGGTGCCACAATTGCTGTTCTCAATGAGATCCACAAACAGCGACTCTGTCGGATTGCTGATCTTAAAAGATCCGGAGGAAAGAATCATACCCATCTCTGATGTCGGAGATCGTAGGGCAATATGGCTGGAAGTGAGGATGGTGGGAGGCCCACACACAGCGGATTTCTGCTCTTGGGCCTTTATGCACCACCTCCTAACCATTCACCAGCCGAAAGGCTGCTGTTTTTCCAGCAAAGAATGCAGGAAATGCACCAGCTAACTGCCCGCGAAGTGTATCAGGATTGGCCTTTGATTTTGGCAGGCGACTTTAATATCCATGATGGCCAGCTCACACTAGAAGATCGAAACTTGGCACGGCCTGTTGATAGAGAGATTCTTCAAACCCTAGCATCTGACTTTGCACCAGGGCGCCGCCTGTTTCTGCTGAACCAAGCGGGGAGACCTACCCACGCGTCCGGTTCCACTTTGGATTTAGTTTTTGCTTCCAACGATATCACACCCTCTTTGCTGCATTTACCCCGTGCTGATCTGCCACTTTCCACGGACCACGATGCCCTTTTTATTTCCAATGTAGGGCACGCCAGTGTGTTTCACAAATACCAGATTATCAGCTCACGCTGGAACCCTTTCATCCAGGATTAGCACCAAGCCCTCGGAAGTGCTGAAGGCTGTCTCAAGGCTGTTGTTACAGTTACTGCTGGGCACTTGGCAGGGTTGGCAGTCACAGCCCGCCCATCTGGGGTATCTCGATCGCAGACAAACCGGGACCATGCCACCAATTTTGTGACCACTTGGTTCCAACAGGGCTTTCCTGAAGTTTCCCTTCGACTAGAAGAAATTCTTTCTGACGTGGTAGGGGCGGATGATTGTGCCAAAATTTCACGGTTTTTCAGGGCGGTTCACACAGACCCTTCTTGTGCCCAAGGCCACTTGTCCCGGCTATTGAAACCCAAGTTACCTTTACAGGAAGACGAGGTGCGGTATGAACCCTTCTTTTTCTTCACAGGGGATGAGGTATTTCATGCTATGGACGCTATTCACTCGCGGCGGGCATCCATGCGCCTCCCGCGCGCTGTGCTTATAGGTGCCCCTTATACGCCCTTAAACGTATGTATTGGGCATTAGTCAACCTTTTTCTAGCTTTTGGCATTACGGCGCGGAGTTGGATGCGAGAAGTAATGCCCATCAGAAAGAGGGGGCCACGAGTGGTTTCAGACTTTTCCTATTTACGACCCATCAGTGTGACGGATGAGTTAGAATCGCTGTTCGATCTGTTGTGGCTACAGAAACACAAAGCTGCCCTCCAAAAATATGCTGGTCGTGAACAAACAGGGTGGTGGATTTTGTAGCAGCACAATTCTTGCGCTGGGCATGTTGATTGTGCTGCAAGCCCGTTGGAATTGCAAATTGCCCACGTTTCTTCTTAAAGCCGACCTGCTTCAGGGGTATGATTTAGCTTGGAAAAATGCTGTTTTATTGCATTCTAAATGTGCAGGGGTAACAGGAAGCTATTGGCTGTGCCTTCATGCCTCTTTGACAGCTGACTTTAGCCGTGTCCGCCTAGGGCCATTAGTTGGGAATCTTATTTCCCTTTTCCAATTTGGTATTGGGCAGGGAGGCCGTCGAGCTGTTCATTTGTTTTCTGCACTCACCCGCGGCCTCCTTGAAGAAGTTCAACTGAGGGCCATAGGGACTGCTGTAGGGGCCAACCCCTTGATGCTTCAAGGTTTTTTGCAAGCGACGGGAGTGGGGGATAAACAGACGGGCGACCGCCCTCGCCCCGACATTCTTAAGGGCACCGTGCATAATTCTCGTACATGCTTGTTGGCGCATGAATTCCGGACTGCGGTGGTTGCAGGTGCGACATATTCTGAAATTTTGCATTGCGTTGACATTTTAACTCCTTATTCTATTTTGCTGGTTCAGTACATTGATGATATTTTTGCATTCGTCTACATGTGCAAGACGCGTCTGTGAAGGATTGACATCCTTCACCCGGCTTTGGCGTCACAGGTTTGCAGGAGGTCGCAGGAGAGCCTCCTTCATGGTTTTGGGAGCTCCTGTCCCTGGTCCTGAGCAAATTCGCAAGTTGGAGATGAACTCCCGGAACATGTTATTTCCATGCCTATGCTAGGGGCACTGCTAGATGCTGATCTCAACTTGCAACCGTTCGTTGATCAGGCAGTTGGCCGGCTTGTCTCTGACAGTTCTGCCTTTCTTGCGACCCTTCGGGATCTTGGTTTAGGCATCCCGCATCAGCTAGCGGCTCTCCCACTCCGGGTTGATGCAAGCGCGCTCTTCAATATTGAACTTTGTGCCAGTGCTTCGGCTGGGTGGTTAGCCGTAGCCAAGAAACTCAACACGGCTCAGTATTGTATTTTGAAGCAAGTGCTGGAAGCAGAAGGGGCATCCTTAGGCACCGGCGGGCGCCACCATATCATGATGGTGTTGGGGGTGTGTTTTCGGCTCAGCACCAAGGTTGCTATTCAAGTTCTGAGTGCATCTGCACGTATGCTTTACCTCCACACAACCCAGTTTTTGCCGCAGTTGCCGGGGCAAGATCTATCACAGGACCGACGTGGTTAGATGACGCAGTTGTCATTGCACGACACATAGGTATCACTGAAGAGGATGATTTTTTGAGGTGGCCGCCAATAAGTCAATACCTCAGCCAAGACAGGGATAAGGCAGCTTCTCAGGCAGTTAAATATTGGAAGCGCCATGTGGTGGAGCCTGCAGCTAGACGTCTGGATAATGATTGGTTCCAGACTCAGCTCGCCCACGCGGCAGCCCTTCCTTGGAGCTTATCCAAGGAGAGGTCCGAGTTGATTCTTGAGATCATGCAGACAGCTGAGTGGTCGAAATCCACTTGGCACTATGCAAGAGCGTGGATGACGGCTTGGATTTCGGGAGAAGGGCGCCCGGACCTGGCCAGATTGCAGGTTTGCCCTCTATGTGAGGGCCGTTTGAGTTTAGAACACATTTTAACAGCTTGTCCTGGGATTCTCCACGCGTTACCTGAGCAGGAATGCTTCCCATGGCCACAGATCTTTGAACCATTACCCTTCGAGGAGGACCTCTTGAAGAAAATTAAGCATGCAGGACGCTGCATCTCTCGGCTTTGCAAGTGATTCAAAAGCGGCTGTGCTTTGATTTTCGACCTCAGGATTCCTTCTACCCTCACCATCTCTATTCCCTGTAGCAGTATGCAGTTTGATTTTCTTGCCACCGTCTCCGCTGGCCATTCTGGGCACAGGAGAGGTGTTTGGGGTTGCCACCTGCTTGAGGGGCTCCCCGACCCCGCGGGGTCTGCCAAACCAACAAAGCCTACAAAGCCTGACATGTGATGAAAATAGACGGAAGCTTCGCACGAAACATCGATTTTGAGGTAGCAGACTGTCAAAATTTGAGGAAGTCTCGTACGAAATGCCCGTTTTGAGCACGCTCTACACTGCGCACTCTACACTCTACACTCTACACTTTCCACTTTCCACTCCACACTCCACACTCCGCACTCCACACACGACACTCTACACTATACACGCTACACCTTGCGCTTTATACTCCACTCCGCACTTTACAATTTACACTACGCTTTACACTCACGCTTCGCACTCTACACTTTACAAGCGCGCTCCACACTCCACACTCTACACTTCACACTTTACACGCCACACTTTACACTTCAAACTCTACACTCCACACTTCAAACTCTGCACCCTACACTTTGCACTCACACTATCCACACTCTGCAATTTGCACTTTTCACTCCACACTCTACACTCCACACTTCGCACTCCACGATCCCCACTTCACACTCTGCGCACTACATTCCCGACTCAACACTCCACTTCGTCGTTTAGAGTCCACGCTCTGCACCCCGCCCCATTCCACACCAACAGCCTACACTGGTACAGTAACAGGGGAAGAATGCACAAAACTTTTGAAGTAATTTGTGTTGCAAAAGTGTTTTACGTGACTGCATGGGGGTTCGTTGGTTGGTCTTGCTTTGTAGTGACCATAGTGACCTCCCTATTGTAATCTGGTATACAACACCATATAAGCATCACAATGGTGGGTGGAGGGATAACTGAACCAATCCATTTTTCCGTCTTTCTTGGAGCAAATAACCTGACTTGGTTTGAGCGCCCAAAGACTAGACAGACTGTTCTGTTCAGTCTAAGGATACCCATTCCCATAGGTTGAACATTGTTTGTTTCATCGTGATGTTTCCAAACAGTTCATGAGGCCATGATGCTGACCGATGAGGGGTTGGGATTGTTTTTGCAATTCTTTCCAATCCAGCAACCTGGACGAGTAGTTGTGATGCCTGATGGGTTTAATTTGGATTTAATGGTGCCCCATTTTCACATCGCTGGTTTTTCACACCAGCCGAGGTGATTGTGGATTCCTTTGCCGAGAGTCGACAACGAGATGTCTTGCGCTTAGCCGAAGAACTTGAACATGAAGACCTCAATGACACGAAGTGCCGTGGCCACAACAGATCTCTTGAAAAACAACTTACTCTGGGGTTGGAAAACATGTTTGGAGAACCGACATTCAAGAATCCCGGCATCCAATTTTACAACAGGATGGGGTTTTGTCCAAAGAAGGGGTAACCGCCCCAAAATGTCTAGTCCAATGGAGACATGAAAAAACATGGATAAGAGAAACATGAGTAGCACAAATAAACATTACATGATTAATCAAATTAGATATGATACTCTGATAATCTGTTGTATTTGGGGGTTCCCCATTTCCAAAGACCCAGGATGTCGAAGCTGCCTTTTCCGTGATTGGCCACAACGCGGGGTTGGTGTCAAAATCACCAGACATCACCAGACCCATGAAATGGGTCATTTGGATTCATTTGGATGATTATAAAATAGAAATTAGAGGAAAACCGAACTATTTCATATTAGTTTCATAGCCAGAACCTGGTGACCTGGTATTAACCTTCTTTCATACCAATATAATTTGGTCTAGTGGTTTCCATGAACTGAAAGGCTATGCGGCTACAGGCTGGTAGCTGCTGATGGTTGCCAATTGTTTCAACCATATTTGAAAACGGGTCTTCCCGACTTCGGAACAAAGATGTGTTGCGGTGTTTGGTCGCTGGACCCCCTGGCCAGATATTTTCTTGATCCGCCGTTCTCCAATGATCCCTGAATGGGAAGGCAACGGATTTTACACAGTCTGTGTAGCTTTCAAACAATCTCATAGCGACCTCGAAATGAATGAGGGTTAGCAAGGGGAATCAATTATCCCGAAAATGGCCGGTTTGTTTCCAGTTCAGGACATATCATTCTTTGCCCAGATTGTCAATGAATCCCGGTGAGGGCAACGAAACATGTTCTAGCCCAAAGCAAAGAGTTCACCGCTATCATGGTGTTAGACTTTGCGATGGTTTCAGGTACCTCGAGAGGATCTTCAATAGACTTGTTGCTGGGCGTTGGTGAGCAGAGGTTCATCGGTTCTTTTTGGGAGTGAGCCCTTTTCCAGACCTAGATCGGCCGATAGGCAATGCAGATACGCTCCGAAAACGATTCTCAATCTAAAGCCCCAACTTTCGACATTTGACACACGTGTTCGCACAAACGCTACCTATTGCAGGTCGGCTCAGTTCCCAATCTCAGGGCCTCTCGCGTTTTGTATTTTTTAATTTACTCATTTTACTTTCTCCATTATTGCAAATAAGCTCTGCTGATCTCTACTGAAGATCCCATTATTTTGTTGTTACGATTACTTGTTCGTTTGTTTCGGTTCAACTCTATAGCACCCCCCAAAAAGATAGAATCGGCTGGCTGGTTGACATGGCTGGGCCAAGCCTCGCTGAACTGAACCAGATGGCTCAGATGGCGATGGAGAAAGAGAGAGAGAGAGAGAGAGAGAGAGATAGAAAAAACAACATCCAACCCAAACTAGTAAATAATTGAATTAGTTAACTACATGAATAGATAAATGAATCATAGAGACATGCACACCCGCATAGATAAATCAATAAATAGAAAGAACACACACACATATGTATATATATATATATGCACATCTATACATCATACGCACACACACACACACCCTTTTGGTGTGTAGATATGTATTTTTGCACACACATAGATACATAGACACATAGACATACATGACATACATGACATACATAACTGACAGACATACAGACAGGCAGACAGACATACAGACATACAGAGGGACAGACAGACATACATGCATGCATGCATTACATTACATTGCATTGCATCACATTACATTACATTCATACATACATGCATACATTACATTGCATTACAGTACATTACATTACAGTACATTACATTGCATTGCATTACATTACATTGCATCCATTACATGCATTTCATACATTCCATGCATTACATACATTGCCTACCTACATATATTACACACATGACATACATCACATACATAACATTCACAACATACATACCATACATAGCACACACACATAACATACATAACACACATAATATACATAACATACATAAGATACATAACATACATACCATACATACCATACATACCATACATACCATACATGCCATACATACCATACATACCATACATACCATACATACCATACATACCATAGATACCATCATACATACCATACCTACCATAGATACCACAGATACCATAGATACCGTAGATACCGTAGATACCATGCATACATACATACATGCATACATACATACGTACATACTTACATAGATACATAGAGACATAGATACATACATAGATACATAGATACATAGTTACATACATAGATACATACATAGATACATAGATACATACATACATAGATACATAGATACATAGATACATACATAGATACATAGATACATACATAGATACATAGATACATAGATACATAGATACATAGATACATAGATACAAGTATACATAGATACAATTATACATAGATACAAAGATAGATAGATAGATAGTTAGATAGATAGATAGAACGAAGATAGATGGATAGATAGATGGATAGATAGATAGATAGAATAGATAGATACATAGATACATAGATACACACATACATACATACATACATGCATGCATGCATGCATACATACATACATACATACATACATACATACATATGTGTGTATACGCATCTATGTGTGTTTACATGCGCGCACCCACCCACACACACATGTATGTATTTGTGTCTATCTATCTATGTATCTATCTATCTATGTATCTATCTATCTATCTACCTATCTATCTATCTATCTATCTATGTATCTATCTATCTATCTCTATCTATCTATCTATCTATCTATCCATCTTTCTATCTACCTATCTATCAATCAATCAATCTATCTATCTATCTATCTATCTATCTATCTATATGTACTTTTGTATAGATAGAGTATCACCCCAAAAGTAAGTATGATTTACTCTTCTTATTTTCTATACTTGGCCTATCCCCAGGATGTCACCAGAACGGGTGTCTTGACCTTGGAAGAGCTGGTGAAAGGCGCACAGACGGACCCTGAGTTCCAGAGCCGTTTGCGGGTCATGGACTCAGTTGTCCTGGATCGTTTACGATTTTTCTGTTCCTTTCTGTGCAACCCTCCAAACAGGAATTGGGGAGCACAAACCCTCTGTGTCTTGTGAATGCGCGTGTTTCTGAAGGGCTAAAATGTGTCATGATGAAACCTACTGCTGAGTATCCAGCCAAGTGTTTGGGATCATCTCTGATTGAGGCTCTTTCTATCCGAAAATTCCAGGGTGGAACGGTGGAACACCAAATTTGTTTACACATCCGAGAATGGATTTAGAATCCAAAACTGAGGAGCAAACCCTGCATCCCATATTCAGATTTTTCACATACAGCTTCAAACCAGGCGGAAGCAGTCGAGCAGTCGGCCTACCCCAATCCTTTTCTGAGATTCCAACTTGAAAGGTTTCCAGTTGCATCAAGTTTTTCAAGGGTTTATTTTCAAAAGAGCACTGGCTGCAAAACTTCTAAGATCTTCTAAGCCCCCAGTTTATGGGGTTCTAGGAGCCCCCAAAAAGATGGTCACGTTTTTCCAGGATGGTATATAGTTCGGTGATATTTCTCTCATATATTTCCAGATTTTCAACTTTTCAACGTTTTTGTCTGGGTTGCTATTTGCTGACACATCCGTTGATCACCAGGTCATGGACATTGACCAAGCGGACTTGGAACAGCTCTTTGAGATGCAGCCTGGCTGCCAGAACTCATCATTTTCGCAATAAACATGGGCCATAGCTAGAGGGTATACGAAACCTCAGTTTCATATCTAAGAAAAAATAAGGAAGTAATGTGTGCACAATATATATATATATATACATACATATACATATATGTATATACATATAAACATAACAATTTGTTATGACTATTAAAATTCTTAGGACCATAGCATATCATAGCATACCATATCTATCAGCCACCATTTTGAAAAGGAGGCTTAGACAGTTGGCATACAACCAGCTCGGCCATTTCGGTTGCAAGGTGTGGATTTAGATGCAAATGATCTAGTAACTTAGTAGTTCACCGACACGGCATCAAATAACACATCACTTGCAGATACAAATCAACTGCTCATCGCACAATTAGTTGCTTACTTCAATCAAGCAAAGAGCGATGCACAGCTACATAAATGAACAAGTCAACAAATTGACATAATAAATCAATTGTGTCCCACTGAAGTCATATTTGATCAACTGACTGTTCCGTTGACCACTTGTAAATGTAATGAAATCAATCAATGTGAGGAAAACATGCAGTCAAATATGTTGCGTTTTGAAAGGTATGCTTTCATATGGTTCTATCTTATGCTTGAAACTCGTGTTGGCAAGTTTGGTGGCAAGTTCGGTGGCGGTGGCAGTTAGATAGATATGGCAAAGTGGGTGGGAGTTTCAGTGGCAATGAAAAGTTTGTGCAAGTTTGATGGCAGAATGTGATGGCAAAAATGGGGGCAACCGTATTTTGGTGGCAAAGGGGATGGCAACTTTGCATGGTAAAAATTGAGCCGGAAGTTTAGCAATCACATTTGGCAGCAGAGGTGTCAAAATTTGATGGCAGCTTTTTGGGCACAAAAGGTTGCAAACACCTTTCAGTGACAAAAGAAGCGTGAAGTTTAAATGATTTTAAATGGACATGTTGACAGAAAGGGTGTGAGAGACTTTTTGGCGGCTAATGGGGTGGTAAGTTGATGGCAAAAGCGCTGGCAATTTTGGGGCCACATCAACTAGCGAGAGATGTTGGCAAAAATCATGGCAGTCCTATTGCACCGACCATATGAATAAAACACGAAGCCAAGCAGATATGATAGGCTTGCACGTTGTTTTCAACAATCCCTGTGCTGGTGGCGCAAAAGCAGCTTCAGCCCAGCGCATGTCTATCCTTTCAAGAAAATAAATCCGCAGTAGTCTTTGGTTGCCATCATTACCTGTCAAAAACAAGGCCTATTTTTGTCAAAAACAAGGTTGTTTTACTTAAAAAACCGACCTTATTTCTTGACGGGCAGGTGGGCAGCTGCCGGGGCAAAATTTTGCTCAATATTTTTTCTGTGCCCAATCAGCATGGCACAACGTTCCAGCATGGCTGAGACACAGAAAACGACTACACAACAGAAAGACAATTGCCCACCAGTGAACTGTATGCACACCAATTTCTGAGCACGAAGTTTGATCACTTCACACCACAACCATCTGATTGAAAATGGTCACATGCTTTGCATATGGCACAATCTCAGAAGCCGCTTGTGCAAGCCAACGGCTGCATACAATTATCATGCGGCCATGCAATGTGCGTTCTCCGTCTGCTTTTCCCAGTGATTTCCCACCTAAGCGTCCCGTCTTTAGCCCTTGCCACAATTTTTGCTATTGCTTTGCCACCTATGTTGCCATTGCTTTTGCCTGCAATGCAAGTTTGCTCTTTCGTTGCCACGTGTGTTGCCAATGGCTCTTGGCCGTAGCCCAAATTCTTGATTTTGCCGCCCGTGCTTTTTCCCCCGCAAAGTATTTGACAGTGTTTCTTGCCACCAATGTTGCCATTACCCTTGCCCCCGTCGGTTTCTTTAATACATGTTGCCCTGCAGATTGCCACCGCCATTGCCACTGCCACTGCTTTTGCCCTCGAGGTTGCCATGGTTGTTGCCATCAAAGTTAGGCGCCCAATAGAGCATTGTTCTAATAATTACATGGGCCTTACCTTAACCAAATTATTCCACTGTCAGGTGACCTCCCGGAATAATTTTGTAGGAATAATAAGTGCGGAATAATTTTAGGAACGCCCCTGNATGGGCCTTACCTTAACCAAATTATTCCACTGTCAGGTGACCTCCCGGAATAATTTTGTAGGAATAATAAGTGCGGAATAATTTTAGGAACGCCCCTGCCAGGTGTGGGTGCTAGAGCTTGGAATAAAAAGGTCAAGTGTGGCAGAATAATTCTTTTCCCAAAG